>LPNX010171966.1:64912-167325 GCA_001517045.1 Pseudotsuga menziesii
CCATGGCTGAAACAGGTGTACATCACCTGCTAGCCATGACGATTGAGGAGGTCAATTTGCAAACCAGACAGAATCAGTACGGTACCACCACCGAACCTACTGAATCATTATCAGCATCCATGTCTAAGACAGTCAACCTGCCTCTTCAGTTACCCCCATTCCCGCACCCCCCCATATGCAGAGTTGCCAATAATGCCACAGCTAGAGCTGCAGTCAGCTATAGCATTGTGGATGATTTGGCCCAAACGCCAACCGCCATGTCCGCTCTTGAGGTACTTAAAACGTGCCCAATGCAACAGAAATCCTCACTAGCCGCCCTAGGGGCAGTAGACCCCTCCGACTCCAAATTGATCACATTCGACACGGAGAATGGGGAACCACGCATGCCCTCCACTATTTCCTTTCAAATCTCGGTGTCCATCCAAAATTTGGTTGTGCACCGATGCATAGTGGATGAGGGGGCATCCACATGTGTCATGTCTACCTTGGCTTGGCAAAAGCTTGGATCACCAATTTTGCAACCATCCTCCATGACTCTACAGGCTTATGATGGACATCCCACTAAAGCCCAAGGAATCCTCCCTCATGTCCCCATCACGTTAGCCGGAAAGATAGTCTTGATTGACATTGAAGTCATCAATGCTCAATTGGACTACAACCTCCTCCTCGAGAGGAGTTACATGTACGCCATGCAAGCCGTCATGTCAATTGTCTTCCATCTCATGATGTTACCCCACAAAGGGAAGATTGTGACGGTTGACCAACTCACCTATCATGATCCACAAGGGTTAACAGTGCCTGCCAACGTTATCCCTACCATCACCACCATTGAGCCACAAGTGGTGACCACACATGCTAACGTCATCCTTGCAACCAACACTATGGTTGAAAACACACCATCCTCCCCATCATTCAATGTGGGCCCTAGGTTGTTTACCGATCCCACCATGACGGCTCCTTTCCCGTTGGTGTCACCACCACCAACACAAAATCAAATTGTGGACTTGTGCATTGTCTCGTCAAGCACCACTGCACCCAAACAACAACCGCAACTGCAACCCCAACCACAACACCGTCCGCAGCCACAACACCAACAACAACCACAACATTATCCGCAGCCGCAGCACTACGCGCAGCCGTAACCACAACCTCACCCCCACATGCAACCAGCAGGGAGATATCTGGGCTCATCTCCAGTCCATACAATTCCCTTCCTCTTTCCTCCACCTGGTGTCATGAGCAAGCCGGTCATTTCCACCTTAAGCCTACCCAACTTTATGTTGGGGATCCCGATGTGGTATCTTGATCCACCAGCTCAGCCAGCAATGCCCCAGGTTGTTTTAACCTCGGTGCAACCTATCGCGGTTGAGTCTCACCCTCCACCCGGTCTGCACAAGTCAACCCCTGCACCTGCACCAGCACAACCCCAACCCAAAAGAGCCAGGGGCAAGAACACCAAAGCCACCACAGAACCGCGACAAGTCCCACCTTATTCCGTCTACGAACAACAGGTCCATTAACTCAGAATTGCCCTGAAATCCCAGTAATCCAGGTGCATCTGGATGCCATGGATACAAATGAAAACATCCCCGTGGTTGAACTCCCAACTGCGCCAGTAGTAAGGAACAAGGCATTGAGGACAAACCATGCTTGCACCCTTTGCGGCTTGTATGGACATTACTCCCACCCTTGCCAAGACTTACTCGAGTTTCGAATGGCTCTCGCTGACCTCTGTCACCATTCCCTTGAGTCTAAGATCACCTTGATTGAAGAAGTTCACCCCCCACCGCCTTCTTCAGACACCATGTCCATTTACATGATGTCCAGTTCCACCGACCCGCTCATCTCCTCCACCGACGGTCCATCAGACTTGTCTCTTCATTGCTTCAGAAACGATGAGAAGATACTTGAAGCTCTGACCACCCCAGAATACCCATGGGATGACATGCACCATCGCTCGTTCTTCCTCCCGGAAGAATTTGTGTCGCAGTCGGACTAGTTTTCCATGGAAACCAAAGACTTCATCCATGGGAAGGTTGACTGGTTCAAGAACCTAATCCCAGCACCTGATGCCTTCAAAGAAGGGAACATGGTGAACATTTTTCCAACCATTAAAATCGACATCTCAACCAATTCTGAGATTGTTGAAGAAGTCATGCTGGGGGCATCATGCTCCCCGAAAGAGATCGATGCCTACACAACTCTCTTCCAAGAATTTCGTGACATCTTTGCTTGGTCATACACTGAAATTCCCGGCTTAGATCCATCCATCGTGGAGCACCACATCGACACATGGCCTGATGTGGCACCCGTACGCCAAAAGCAACGACCCATCCATCCATCCAAAGTGGTTGTGGTGAAAGCCGAGATAGAGAAGCTGCGCACATCCGGCTTCATTTATCCCATTGCATACACAACTTGGGTTTCTAATCATGATCCTGTGAATAAAAAATAGGGTACTATTCGTGTTTACACAGACTTCCACGATCTCAATGGGGCATGTCCCAAAGACAACTTCCCCACACCGTTCATCGACCAGATCATCGATGCATTCGCCAGACATGAGGCCTTCTCCTTCATGGACTGTTTTTTCAGATACAACCAAATCCAAATCTGGAAAGAAGGCCATTACAAAATGGGGCTCACAACCCCATGCGGCACATTCACATACCGAGTCATGCCCTTTGGCCTCAAAAATGCTGGATCCACCTTCCAACGTGCGATGACACACTGTTTCCGTGATCTCGTTCACATCATGTTGGTTTGTTTCAACAACCTCATCGCGCGGTCGCAAAACCACACACAACACATAGATGACTTGCGACAAGTCCTCATACGATGTCGCTAGTGCAAAATCCACTTGAACCCATCCAAGTGTGTTTTATGCGTCCCCATGGGCCATCTTCAAGGATTCATTGTGTCACACAAAGGAATGACCGCTGATCCTGGGAAAGTCCAAATGACTTTCCCCCTAACGTCACCTCTTTGAGTGACAACGTTTCAACTTGTATTATAGTTTTTCCATTTTTGTTTTACACATTTTTCCAAATTGAGTCTTATGTATCGTTTCCTCTCATTGCTTCAGATGGAGCATACCTCAGACCGGTATATGGGATTCGCAGATGGACTCCGAACCTCGCCTCAGCTGCATGGGTAATCTACTCCCCATCGCACGAGTTGATCCACATCGACGGAATATGCGTGGGCATCGCAACCAACAACCAGGCGGAGTATGATGGTGTCAATGGCCTTTTGGTCGCCGCTCTACAGTTAGGAATTCATCATCTCGATGTCTTCTTAGACTCCCAGTTGCTTGTTTCTCAATTGAACAACCACTACCGAGTTCACGATCCTTGCCTCTTTAGAAAGTAGTTGCGCACTAAACACATGGTTAGAACATTTGAATCCATCACATTCACACATGTTCCCAAGAACCTCAATAGTGTCGCAGATCAAATGGCTAACGATATTATAAATTGGCACATCCATAACAGTATATAGGAAACATACGACCATAACATAATGCATAATCATGTCTAAAAATACACACACAGTGTAATAACACATCACATAGGCATTTGCATTCCACAGCATAATAAAAAGACTCACATAGTGAAACCATAAAAGCGCATCCACGTGCGTAAAAAATATATATATAGATATAAATCGATCAGTCGCATCTCCAAAACATGTCCAACACAAAAACGAGAAGCCACATATGCTTTCTCAATAGGATATACATAAGCGACACAAAACCCCCTAAGTACACCAACACACTAGGAACAACCGCACTAGGCGACTAATCCGACTTAGACCCATCATCTGACTCGGCTTCATCATCTTTTTAAGAGGACGCATCCTCTGCAAGAAGACCACCTCTTGCTGTCTGGCAAAAGTGCTCGCAAGCCACAACCATCTTCTTCATCACACCCGTCAGCTCCGGAGGAGGATTGTGAATAGCAGCAATAAATTTAGTACTCAGGTGTTGTCAGCGAACATCTGACACTCCAGTAGCTACCTCCTCCATATATGGCACCAGGCCATCCATATCCCGCTGCCACCTGTAGGAGCTTCTGGAAGGAGCCACCATAGAATCCGTCGCAAGAGGTACGGTAACAACCCGCCTCCGATTCCCAGGTGGCGGGCGAAGACCAACATCTGCACATACAAGCAAGGACACCATCAGTCCACATACATCAATATGAAAATCACTAACCAACTCAACTATACTATGCATAAAGATGAACATAAAAACATCAAGCATACATACTAGCTAGTCCCCACGCTTGACTAGGAGGCCGGGGCATCTCAGGGTCTCCCCGAAAATCCATACCCGCATACGGGTACTCCTCAATCACCACAGGAAGTTGGAGCCATTTCTCCAACAACTCCCCTGTAAAGAAGTGGCCCACTCTGCCGTCACCCTCGCGAATCATCATCTGACACCACCTATACATTCTCGGCTCCCATGGACCACTGTCCTGCACAGCCCGATGAGGACGAAGTGTAGGTACTTTCTCAAAGAAGAAAGCACACAAGAAGGAGCCAAAGCAAAAACCAGCGCTAGTAGTCTTCGATTTGTTCAGCTGACACCGAACATCCTGCAGATACATTTGGCTCCATGCATAATATGTGCCACCTATGGCACGCTCTACTAACTGCAGCTAACCACCAGAAATATTGTGCCTCCCCGTGGAACCCAAGATACATTGCAGTAAGGTCCCCACTGCTCGTGTGGACAACTCCTCGATGTCACACATCAGGATGTAGGAGTCATGCACATACGTCGTAGCGCAATAGTGCCGATCACACAGATCCTCCAATGTCTCCCCTCGAGACAACACTGGTACCAGGTCACCAACCACTCCCAATATAGGGAGCCTAGTAATGAAGTACACATCCTCCAGCATAATCTCAATGCGCTAGCATTGGAAGAGGAACACCTCCTCAGCGACATCCCAGAACCTATGAGTGCTTGCATCAACAAATGAAAACTCCGCATAAGCGGTATCCTCGTAAAATTCAGCAACCCACAACAGGCTAGTGTATCTCTAATGCCCCCGTCATGCAAGGATGCATCTCTGACACTCTTGCAGTCTCTCTCCCTCCATTTGATCTCCACCATCCTGCACAAGCAAAAACCCTAATGCCAACTAGTGCCACCATCAAAAAAATCACCCAAAAGAGGCCAGGGCGCACCTGTTTGGGCAAAAGGAGCACCTAGGGCACTCATAATTTCCCAACAGGTGCACCTAGGGCACACCTTATCCCTCAAAATGTGCGACCTGGTCCCCATGAAACCCCAAAATGCTCATGGGGGGGCTTCAAGTGACCAAATTCAGCAAATAAACCATCAAAATGAAGAGGTTCAGTGAGAGATTTTACCTTCAAGTCGCGGCTCACGAAACCGTCAATCAGATCAAAAGAAATCAACAAATGAAGAATTAGGGCCCACCTCTCCAACTCCATAATGAACAGTGACAATGACACTTCACCATGTGGACCCCTCCCTTTTTATAGGCCCCATTTGACCTAATTTCTTTCGATCGACATAACAGGACCATATGGACTCCGTTTGAGACGCTGTTTCCACCATTGGTTTCAGAATTCCGCCCTGTATCTAGTTATGAGACCATCATCTCATGTTTAATTAATCAATTTCAGGACCATTTCCCACAAGTCACCTCGATTTACAAGCCATGACATGACGATGCGAGTGTCTACAGACCGGTACTTGCATCACACTTCCCAATCGCAACTCATGCGAGTTCTCGGGCCACTGCCCATTAAGGACTATAACTTTAGCTTTTATTTTGCATTTTTAACACATTGTTGTCTTTTCCATTCACCGCACCTGACGCGGACATCTGGACCATCATCCACAAAACAATTTATTTTTCTTACACATATTTGGCATATAAATGCCTCCGGACTTGTACTCATAGCGCATGTGGTCAAGTTCATCCACCACAACACACACACATTCTCTCCTGACCTCTGTCTGAGAGCCACCTCGGTTTGCGTGCCTCTGCTGCATCGACTCGCAGGCCTCTGCCGTGATCTATCCCACGCATGTATTGGTATGTTTGAGAGCCTTTTGCTCCATCCATACTGCATGGATGACCTTTGGACCTCCGTCCACTGTCCCGACATGGGGCACCGCATGTGCCACCATTGGTTGACCACATTGGAGTTTCGTTTAAGCTCTTTTCTGACTCCTTAAAACAATGAAAAGATTTCCGAGCACAGCTGCTTCCTTTCCTGCTCACTAAAGTATAGGAAAGGGCATCTACATCGTCTCGTTTATCTCCTTTTGCGGACCATGTAGACCATTTCATGAAAAGGACCTCCTTGGCACACTCAAGCCAAGACCGTTCCCCTCTGCATGCTTTTATGCTTTCTCGAGCAGAGGGGCCACACTTTACAAAAAAGCTCACCACCGGTTGTCATTAAGCTCTTTTCCAGCCATCTCAACAAGAAAAGATTGCCGAGCAAACTTGGTTTCGTTCATGCTCGTAAAAGTATTTGAATGACCGTCCAGCCAGTATAGGTTTAACCTTTTCCGGCCTGATTGGACTACCAATGGTAAAGAAGTCTCTCATCCCCTCCAGGATGGGCGAGCTCTCCTATGTATACTTTTATCCTTTTTCGGGCACAGGAGATTACCAACGAAAAAGAGTCCCCACTGGAGTCTTCTTCGTGCTTTCATACTCTCTAAAATTGAAAGCACCATCGAGCATTTACCTTCTCGGGCTCTCAAAAATTCCACAAGATCGCACCACAACGGTGTCCGTAGACACCACCCCACAGAAAACAGTTTGGCAGCATCCCCAAATTGGGTCGCCTTTGTTCAGAGTACTCTGCAATGTGTCTTCCTTGGATCCCATCATTATCAAAAGTGTCCACCTCCTCCAAGTATTTCCCATCTGCAGCGACATTCCCAGTATTACAGCTATGATACCATTCCCTTGAGTTGGTTTCATTTGCTTCCTGGTCTGCCCTGCCGTTATACTCTGAACAAAGGAAGTTTGAGTCTCCCACTCCCCCCCTGCCCCTGTTTAGTTCTTTCCCTTCCCTCCCCTCCCCCCCCCAATTCAGTGAGTCAGTCCGCAGATTGCTTCACACCTTTCAGTTTTCTCCCTCGTGCCCCTGGTCAAGGAAACATGATTGCCTTGGCTAGGGGCCAGTCTCCCTCTGTCGACGCCAACACACACATTCCAAAGGATAGACCTAGAGGTCCCTATACCTTGGTTTCATTGACATCATTGATGAGTTCCTTGGACCACTTAAGAGGAGTCCTTAGTGCCTCTCGGGATGGTTGTTTCTCACGTGCTCGACTTTAACTCCATCATCGCACCGTTGAGATTCGTGCAGGGTTTGTTCCACATAATACTTGGTCGAAGACCCTGAATGTCACCTGACTCTAGCACATTGGTGAGTCCACTCGAGGGACCTAAATAGGTTATATCCCTTGTGATTTTTGGGTTGTGTTGGAGACAATGATCTGAAGCCCCAACAGTGCTTCAATATACCTTTATGATTGATGCAACATACTTGTACCACAGAGACTCTAACTCTCAATCAGCGAGTCCACAAACCTATGAACCAGATCCAGTAGACCGTCAGTCATGAAGATATAACATTCCATGAGAATGCCATGGGTCCAATGTACCAGATCAATATTGTATTTAGCCTCACATGGAGGCAACCATTATTGTAACATCAGTTGTATATGATCGGCTCTTGTATTTTAGAGCATAGATCAAATTATTCTTTTGACATTGTCACGAGCATGGGGGTGCCCGCCTCGTCCATATACATGTCACACATTTATTGTATCTCACCCATTGATGGGAACTAAATTAATACAAAAACCAAAATCCACCATGCCCCAGCCCCGGAAGCACCACCTCTACACAACAAATCCTATGATGTCCCTCGGCCATACGTTGAGCTCCTGCCCTCACACATCATGGGGCAATCTGTTAACCCAAAAATCCCCCACTTTGCTCTCAATGGCCTACACCATGCAAGGACACCATCTCACAACTCTCATATCACTCCATTAGACCTTCCATTAGACCCCCACACCTCCAAAATAGCCTAAGGATGAAGAAAAAGGGCTAAAACCCCCCAAAAGGAGCCCAAAATAGCCCCCCTAGGAGCTAAAGCCCTCAAAAAGGGGCTAAAACCCTAAAAGGGGCTAAAGTTAGGGCAGAAGGGGCTAAAGCCCTGACCAAGGGCTTAAAACCCTAANTTTTGTAGGTTTTGAAGGTGGAACCCTAACCCGTGTTTGCAGAGGGGTTCATCAACATTGCTTCTATTTCTTTCTGTCATTAGCTTAGCCTTAGTTTAGTTTACTGTTATTTATGCTCTGTTTTATTTTCTTCTCCTAGTTTACATTTCTGTTTCGTTTTTCTGCATTTACCATTAGCAGGAACCTACCCTTCTGTCCTATAGACAGAAGGGAGCCATTCCTGCCCTTGTAGTAGGGAGAAATCCTTGCTACAGTGGGCCCTAGGAAAAGTTAGGTAGAATTCAGCGAGAATTTTTCTTGGGAAGATAAAGATTATGGTCGCAAGACAAAAAGGAAGAAGAGTTGCGAAGGAAGGGAAGTTGCAACGGAAGAAGAGCTACGAAGGAAGGGAAGTTGTGACGAAAGAAGAGTTGCGACAAAAGAATAATAGAGCAGTTGAAAAGGACAGTTCGACTGATCGTGGGTAAGGAGTTACTTAGAATAAAGCACGTGTTTTGTAATAAAGCATAATTGTATTTTGGGTCGATAATGCCTATTTTCAGTTGTAACTGAATATATGAAAATAGAAATGACAGCTTGGAGGATAACAAAAAGGAGTCGGTTAAATAAGACTTGTAAAAGCTTATAAAAGGGAGAACCCAAGTTGTGTGCAGGTGGGTCATTGTTTTTGTGATGTTGGTTATCAGGTTGTTGATTGTCGGTCTAGGTTGAGAGAGAAGAGAGCTGCTTAGATCGAGAATTGATCCAGGAAGTGTGTGGATCAATAGTAGAGAGGACAAGAGAGCTGCTTAGCTAGAGAATCGATCCATGCTGTGTGCATATCGAAGGTTGAGAGAAAAAGAGGAGAAATACATAGACCCAAAACCAAAGAGCATGAGAGGAGATATATCTGTACGAATTGTAAAATATATCTAAAGAAGAGTCTACAGGTTGAGTTCGCAGACCAAAGGTGCTAACCTATTTCTCATGCTAGATGAAGAGCACCTTTGTGATTTTTCCTAGATGGGTTTCCACGTTAAATGTTGTCTATGTGTGTCTTTGATAATTATGTTTATGTCAAATGCATGTATGTTGTGAATTAGTAGATCTGAATATGTTGCACAATGTCTGTTTATGAATAACCCATATATAGATATGTTGCACCTCTAATATATTGAATATGTGATAAGGATTTTTTGTTAAATGTTGTGATATGTGTCGATGGACAAGTAGACTGTTATCTTGAATGAATAAACCAAGAACTAGAAGTATAATTATTGGCTTTGGTTGAGTGATTTGAGAGTAGAAATCCCCACATAAATACAAAATCTTGGCAGTTCCTAATAGATATCTCCAGTGAGTATGCATCTACATCGTAGGTGTTGCCAACGGGGTCTTGTTCTATCAAGCCGATATCTTGGGCTTTGTTGACGAACAAAGGGATCTGAACTTGGGTCGATCGGAAGCATGCCAACAAATAGTTTTTTTTTCAGGACCATGAATAATTCTGGTGGGGGTATGTTGTGGAACCCGACGAAGCCAGAAAAAGTCAAGATTGGGTGGATTTTAAGGTACTAGAGTTTGCATAGGAAGAAAGTGAAGGATCTCGGTTGAACCCAATAGAGAGGTTGGAGCGATACCTTTATACCGATATTCATGAGATTTTCTTTAGTGAATTTCCCATTGTGTTGTATGAATGGTTGTTAAAGTTGATGACACAAAATAAAAAATTTCAAGGAGGAGAACCAATAGAGTGGATCCTTCAGTTGATTCAGCGGCTGAAAAGTATTAGCAACCCTATATCTAGGGCTGTCGATTTCTGGGTTTACAGCATTTTGGAAGGATACATAACTGAAATTGTTGTCGACACTATAAGGTCATATAGTGAGACTGAAAAGGAATTTTTCCAAGGACCTCAAGGATGATACCTAACATCGTTAAATACTTGGATCAAAATGCTTGTATGTGAGAAAGGGATCTTGATATTGGAGTCTGACGAATAAATATTTGTGCATAAAGACATGGGATATGTCACAACAAAAGTTTGAGAAAAATGGAGTAGAGTAATATGAGATGTTTCTTGGTGATAGCGAGACTAAAGTAGAAGGTGGACGTCTAAGAAGTGGGAGAAGATTTCGGTCGGGAAAGAGAAGAAGGACCACAACCAAAAGAGGAAGTTGCAATATGACCGGAGGAGAGGACTGCGAATTGGCATCATACTTCAACGAAGGTTCTTGTGACGAGGAAGAGGAATACCGACCTGCATATGAAAAAGAAGACAAAAAAGAAGCCACAGATATAGAGTATAAGTACGCCATATGAATGACCTCGCGTACATCCTCGGAGGTAAGATCTAGAAACTCATCACATAGTGGTTTTGTTAATCAAAGTAACAATAATAGTGGGAATAACAGACAAGGGGATCCCACTAGCCAAACCTTTAATACAACAATACCAAGAACAAATAGAATGGCCGGGAATGATATAAAGTTGCCAATCTTTAATGGAAACGAGTTAAAATACCCTGAGCAACATTTGTTTCTATGTGAAGTCGTGTGGACTATGGGACAGATCCAAGATGAAGACATTAAGAAAGCCCAAAATGATCACAACCCTTAGAGGTCATGCGTTGGATTGGTACATGAAATTATTTGTGGTTTCGAAAGGACTCCCACAGAAAAATTTAGATAAAATATGGGTAGGACTAATATATGAGTTCAGAAATACCAAATCAGAGACGCAGTGTATTATGGAGATAAAATAAATTAAGCAATTGCCTATGAAGTTTGTTTGGGACTTCGACCAGAGATTCAAGACGTTGATGGCCAAAGTAAGCTTTCGAATATCGAAGGTTCAACACAAAGAATGGTTCATTGCGACGTTGTTACAGCACATATAAATTCCTTTGATGCAACAAAAGATTGTATCTCAGACCAAGGCTCTAGAATTGGCTATGAAGTTGGAATCCTCACTGGTTGGAGAGATTAGTGTAGGAATGATGCAAATCTAGTCACAACTAGACAATCTTACGCTACAACTTCAAGATATCAATAAGGGAAAGGAAGTGCAAGAAGAACTATGGTGTACCAGATGCAGAACCGAAGGACATCATAAATACAACTGCCCAACATTTATGAATTATGTTGCATCGGGAGCACCAAACCTGATAAATACACAAGGGATGCCTTGGTGTAGAATATGTCAAATTAGAGGGAATCAGTCAAAAGAATGTTTATACTTATAGAATATCGTACATGCACCAACCATTTTATACTACAATTCTGTATATCAGTAGGCCATGATGAGAAAGACTATCGAGCATATCAGCTGCTGCAAGAGAAAACAATTTATACCTATTTAGTGAAGAATGACTAATATATGCAGGTTGAGTGAGCTCAGACTCAATATCCACATGCTCAGTATCTTTAGGCTCAATATCCATCGAACCAGTACTCACAACAACAATACCCTTAACCCAAGGGGTGGAGTTTTTAGAGGCCAAGGACAAGAAGGAGTACTTGGTCTCGGAAGAGGCCAGATTATATGTTATAATTGTGGGCATCCTAGACATTTTTCCACGGACTACACAAGTCCTAATATGACATGTTTGTACTGCAAAGATTTTGATCATACTGTAGAGGAATGTCCTCAGTTGGTTGCGAGATGGAAGGCTAAGAATGTGGGAAACCAGAATCCACTGCAAAATCCCAATCTGAGCCCCAATCGGAATATCCAGAAGATCTCTACTGAACCAAGGGAGCCACATATTGTTGTCATGATAAGAGGAGGTGTTGCGATTGGGGAAGATCAAGAAACATCATGTGAACAATCGCATGTGCGAACAACAACACAAAATAAAGCACCATTCGATGTCCAAAAATAAAAGGAGGTATTCTTGGACGAACATCAAGAATTTGTCGATAGGAATCAAGCGTCGACTTCTGCTACTACACTGCCTGAAGGACCAATATTGGGAATGCTTGAGAGATTTGACCAGCTATTTCAAAAGAAATTGATGGAAAAGGTTAGTAAACTAAAAGAATTTTTTAAAAGTTGCTTTGCACTAATACAAGATAAAGAGGTTGTCACAGAATTGACAACTTTGATAGAAGAACCTCAAGAAGAGTTGCGCCTAGAAAGAATGGTTAATCATATTGGGAAAAGATTGAAGATTGCTCGAGAATTGAGAATGACTGCCCAAACAAGAGATTACGACATGGACTATATTATTATGGACTTGGGCTCCAATGTTAACATTCTGACTAGATAGACTTGGGAGAGTATGGGGAAGCTGAGACTCGTATGGTCTCCTGTCCTGCTTAGATTATCAAATCAGTGGAAAGCCCTACCTATCAGTCAACTGACTCATGTACCTGTCGGTATAGGAGTCAAAACTTATGCCAACTTTGAAGTAATTGACATTGTTAATGAAACAAATCTGTATCCCACACTTCTGGGGATCGACTAGGAAATTGATAAGTAAACCATTATCAACTTTAAGTAAATAATCTTAGTGCTTGAAGACTTGGAGTTAAGGGTGGTCGCACCAATTGATCCATTGGAAGGTCAGATATACGTCGAGCAACTGAAAAATGTAGGGAAAGGTGGATATCTTGAGAATATATATAACATTAATTCTACAATGGATGATTGTGTGAATCCAACGGCCGATGGAAATCTCAGTTGGTGCAGCGTTAGTTCCTGCACATCGGATTCTGGAAAAGCTTTGGAAAACTGGTAGAACCGATTGCATGAAGTGTCGATGAGAAGATGCACAATAAGTGATTTACCCACATATGAATGTTTAACCTGACATCTTTCCTGATAGAATTTGAAGAAAGAGTTACAGAACTCGGCGCTTATCAACTCTAGATATTGCATCGAAGGCTACACCTACAAGATGGTGAGTTGAACATAAACAATCTATTCAGAATGGACTCAATGTCGGAGATTGATGGACATCTGATTTGGAGAGAATATAAACTATACTACTTAGAAGTACAAAAAATTGACTAATCCTGTTGAGCACGTTGAATAATGTCATGCGACATGGGAAGCATGTCCGCGACAGGAATGGGTCCATCAGTTCATACATACACTGGACATGATACCAAGGAACCGATACATGTTGGTTGAGTTGCGACAAGGGACAGTTCAACGGGAAGAACTAGCTGCCAACTTTACAAACACGTTTGAGTTTTCTGATGATCGTCCCTCGATTGAAGACATCCTGGTGTCGATGAAGAAATTTAATCAGAGCACTGTGACAATCCAGCATTGGATGGAGTGCTATAATGTAACGAGAGAGATTGATGATGATGATCTACAAGACATAAGCATCCTAGATTATAAAGGTACTCGCTTGATGCAAGGATTTGGTATTTCAAGTAACTAGTTTCTAAGTTTGTTGAAGGCCAAGAAAGTAAATATTGGGTCGCCAGAGAATCCAAAGTTCGCCAATATTGGATAATGTTGGGATGATGAAACTATCATGAAGATCATGGACCTACTGCATGAATATCAGGATATGTTGCCTACAAAATTTTCAGAGATGAAGGGGATTGTTAGGGACCTTAGAGAGATGAAGATACCATTAAATCCCAATGCAAATCCTATGAAGCAACGACCATACCAGCTGAATCCGTGGTACAAAGAAAAATTTAAGATAAAGTTAGATCGAATGTTGGATGTGAGTATCATAGAACCGATTGAAGAATCTGAGTGGATCATCCTGATGGTAGTGCAAGATAAGAAAAATGCTGGTGAAGTACATATTTGAGTTGATATAAGGAAGCTAAACGATGCCTACTTACATGACCCATTTTTTACTCCGTTTACAGATGAAGTATTAGAGAGTGTCGAGGATCAAGAAGTATAATCATTCACTAATGGGTTCTCTGGATTCCATCAGATTATGATAATGAAGGAAGATCGACATAAGACAACCTTTGTGATGGAGTGGGGGTGTTTCCAATATACGGTAATGCCCTTTGGACTCAAGAATGCTCCTGTTATCTTTTCCAGAATAGTAGTGGCTGCTTTCAAAGACTTTATTCATAAATTTATTAAGGAGTAATTCAACGACTAGACGGTGTTTGGGCTCATAAAAAGATCATATTGAGAGACTCTAACTGATGCTGGAATGTTGTCAACAGTATCAGTTTCGTTGAACCTAAATAAATGTATTTTTTGTGCCCTGTTTGTAATTATGTTGGTCCATGTGGTTTGTCGCGATGGAATCTTGGTTGATCATGCTAAAATTGTGATCATCGTCGACTTACCACCACCCTCAATAGTGAAACAATTGAGAATGACATCAGGACACACATGATACTGTCGAAAATTTATCAAGGGATATGAAGAGGTGACTGCTTCAATGGAGAAATTTTTGAAGAGGGATGTTACATTTCAATGGAGTGAACGATGCCATGAGATTCTGGACACCCTAAAGAATAAGATGGTCAGAACACCCATACTATTTTTTCCAAACTGGAAGAAGGAATTTCACGTACATGTCAATGCATCGTCTGTCACGCTCAGTGTTGTACTAGGACAACCTAGCAAAGAGTCTATCGATCATCCTATTTCCTTCGATAGCAGAAAATTATCAACAATAGAGAAGATTTACACCACGACTGAAAGAGAAGGCTTAGCTACGGTGTATGCACAATAATCCATAATGAAGACATGGATTATTGCGCATGCCATTGAAAGCTAAATATTATGTGTGGAATTCATGTTATTATTAGGAATTTAATTATTGTGATAACAATTTCTAACACTGATTGATAGATAAGTGTATGATCCCTAATAAATGTATGTTTACGTATATGACATAGGTGGATGGTGAATCTACCCTCTACACACCCATGATGGAAACTGTAAGTTGGAGAGCCTAGGAAGAAGGCCATGTGTAAGAAATCCTTGGTGAATGATGGATCACCTAAGGAACCATTAACTCATAGAAGAGGATGCCTGATCCTGGAGGGTGAGTGATTGCAAAGAAGATAAAACTTTAATGAATATTCTATAAGTGATTCATGATATATCTAAAGTCCTAGCATGGAGATTCCATGGATGGTTTATACTAGAGCACTAGAAGGGAATTGGGGTAAAAACCCCGAGGGGCTATTAACTTAGAGAAGGGAACTCGATGGACTATTAACTCAGAGAAGGGAGTCCCATTCCCTATGTTGTGAAAGATGACAAGGGAGGAGTGCTATGGATTAGGAAAACTATAGATGGTGTGTCAAGAAGAGCAGTGAGTTGAATTCTCTCCCATGGAAACCATGTGAAAGAAAAGAAATACGCATACATATAAGTATTAGATGAAATGAATATATGATCTTACTTTTGGGCATTGGAAAATTGTTATAGACATTATGAGTATCTCATGAGAATGATTATAACATGCATACTTCTTCTTAATGATTGATATAGGCATGTGGATGTGCCAGACCTAGGAAGGAAACTAAGGTAGTGGATGAACAATGTTGGTGCATTGTGGATGAAATGACCAACAATTATGGAGTACAAGGACCAAGAACATTATGGAAAATGTGCCTAAGGAATCAACATATGAACTAAAGGATGTTGTGCAACAATATATTTAACATGTATTAAGACATATTAAATTATGTCAATGTATATATAGCATTGATGATGTATCAAGGACGATGCATAAATTAAGGGGGAGGGGAATGTAACACCTTGTTTGTTACCCCACAATATAAATATGTAAATATTGATGAAATGGATAGAAGTTGGATATGAACAGTCCAACATGACTAGGTTATGAAATTATGTACATTTTCAATTTTTAGTATAAAATCCATGACTAATGCAGACTAAGAAGGACAAAGAAGAGATGGGGGGCTATGTTTCCACAAGGGGGAGAGAGACAAGGTGGAAGGGATATGACCCTAGTGACTATTAAGTCACCATCCTTAATATTCATTTTATCATAAGTTTTATTAATCTGTCTTTATAAAAGTGCATTATTCATAATCTTGGGTTAATTATCCTAATCTTGATATTAGAGTGGAAAAATTGTCAACTCACATGTAATGTCATTTGTATAGTTCCCATCATCCATGCATACCACCTAGTAGTTCTCAACATGCATATAAATCATTGGGAACTAGTCATTTAGGATCATTCTAATGCCATTTAAACTTCATCAATATGTTTTCCATCACTAAACTTTCACCCATACCTTATCCCCGAAACATAACACGTACTATAGTTTGGATCCATACCAAGAATAGTTGAGTTCCATGGAGTTTGGACACGGAGAGTTCCTAACTAGCATATGTTGGAACCTTGGAGGGGAATTGGGGCAAAAACCTCAAGGGACTTTTAACTTATAGAAGGAATCCCCATAGTTCCTTGGGTTGTGCAAGCTGATGTAGAATGAGTGTTGGTGGAAACTTGGGGTAGTTGTAGTGGGAGAACTCAATACCTTCTCGTGGTTTAATAGCCCCATCTCGAGGGTGGCATGTCAAAGAAATATATGGCTTGAAAAATCCTACGGTTGGGAGGAACATCCTTGGTCTGCAGTCAGCTGGACTATATTATTAGATAAGTGTCCATTTGTGTATGAAATGCTTATATTTATCTTCATTATGTATTATATTAAACTAGAAAAACCACTTAACTTGTGGTTGATGAACGTCAACAGATTGCAAGTTAAGTACCGCTAAATTATATGTTGTCCATGCGTCAACTACTAGTACACCCCAAATTATATGTTATCCATGCATTCATGCATCAACTACGATTTATCCATGCATCATCTACTAGTTATTCATTCATCAACTACCAGTTAATATACATACACACACACACACACACACACACATAATTGTTTATTTCTAATTTTGAACTAATGCCATAGAATCAATAAGGATATTACACTTGTCTCATCCTCATCCATAGATGAAAAAACGTAGATGGTAGTACACCCCAAAATGATAAGATATTAACACTTATCGACATAATTAGTGTCATATTATGATTTAAATGTATTGAATTATTGGCAATTTATGAGTGAGTTCATGTAGAAATAGCCTTAACAATTATATATATGTTTATATTAAATCTAGGAAATTATATATGCATTCAATTCCAATGTAAATAGTTAATTAAATAAATGGAAAACAAAAGTAAGTGTTAGAGGTGATTTCAGTCAGTGATTTGAGTATCCCATGGCCCCAAAGGCACCGAGAGGTCATTGGGTGCGTGACAAAGAGCATAATTAAGGAGTACCAAGTACACAATTTATTTATTTTTCATCTTTTTCATTATTTCTCAAACCAAGTGTGTCATTTCCAGTCTTCACCAATGCTCTACCTCATGGCGCTAGTGTTGGTTTTTACAATGATTAATATTTTTTTTTCTACATATCTATACCTTCCTCAAAGGAGGTTTTCAACCAAAGACATGTCATAAGCACTTCAAAGAGATTTTCAACATAAGAATTTTTTTATTCTTCTTCTCTTTTTATTCATGAAAACAAATATATATATCCTACCCTAATTTGAAAAATTTACCTCTTTTTTCAATTGTAGGAATATGTAGCACCCCTCTAGGGATGCCCACACTATCCACTAACTATTAATGCAGAAATACCGATGTATTTTTTTTCCATTGGATTCAACCTTTAATAACAATTCTTTTACTTGCATCTACCCATACAATATTCATACAAAATAGAAGATGTAAACAATAATGTTAATCATTAACATATTCCTTCCATGCATTTAAATCTACAAAACTATTATTTCTCAATTATTAGGACCAATATCCATTCATTACTAATTTCAAAATGAAATAGCGTAAACATGGAAACACCAATATACTGACATGTCCATTTGCTTAAGAAGTGCCACCGAAGGTTGTGGATGTTTTTGCAGATCCGCCACAAGCTCACACTCTGAATGCCAATCAATAAGAGTCCATTGAAAACCACCCTACAGTACCCAACGAGTACTCTTCTTCCCCTGGGACCCCCAAGCTACAACAAGGCTAAATGAATACAAATCTAGCAAAAACCTCAAGACATAGACTACTACTACGAGACCCTCAACTTCTCTCATACCTAAGTGAACCATACCCTCCAACAGACACCTTAAAGTGCAACAAAACCTCTATCGTCCAAAACTTTGGTAAAAAGAGATAAGAACCTCATGCTCTTCTAGTTTCTTTGTAACTTTTGAAAAACTCCATGCACCATCATGCATCCTTTGTGAACTTATTTTCTTTATTTTATTTTATTACTTACCCTCCTAGTGTCAATTCTCTCAACTTTTCTAATTGTTTTATGCTTAGCTGATATTCACTTTAGTTTAGTTTCCATGATTTCCTCATTCAAGTTTTTTTCAGTCTTTTTTAATTTTGAGTTAGCTAATTGTTATTTAATACTCGCTTTTCTTTATTCACAAATTTCATAATTAAATTTAATCAAGGATCTCTTTTCACATAATTATTTACTGAAAACTTTTTTCTAAATATATTTTTTGGAATATTTTTATTGTCCCCCATTAATAATTTAATTTACTAGTTTATTTTCTCTTTGTGACAGGAATATCAAGGGTGCCATGCTCTGCACATTCCCTTCAAATATTCACCCGCTTAATGTTGTTATTTAATTGTCGCATTCTCATTTTGACGGGAATATTAAGGGTGCAATGCTCCGCACATGCCCTTTAAATACTCCCCCATGGTGGGGACTTGATACGATGATTGAGACCTTGTTAACTTAGTCGGATCGACCCTATTGAGGGACTGGTGGTTCCTGGAGAATAAGGTCATACATGCCCCCAAGTAAACGCCTCGCGAGTGACCAAATATGCGGCCTACCCTCACATAAACACAAACCTAACAAGAAAGAGCATCCCTCTCTCTCTCTCTCTCTCTCTCTCTCTCTCTCTCTCTCTCCTAACTCGTTGCATGGAAAATGCTACTGTTACATCATAATTCAATTAACCCCATTACCTGATGTGGATCGATTGACAATCACAATCCAACACTTGCATGTTTAAACATCGCACACGTCAAATATTTTAAAACAAGATTATAATATAACCATAAATATGATGTTAACATCACTTGTCGATGATAATTGACTCACTTTAGAGTCTATGGGGTATCGGTGCAACCTTGCATCATATGTACCTGTGTTTTCTGTCACACTTGACATCCCATCATAGTACATGATAAATATAATCCTATGCAATTATGAACACTCGATCACATTCAAAATCATTTCATATTTTACATATACATTTTATCATTATCAAAATCATTTCTTATCTCTCATAAACTTTGGACCACTATCAAAATGATATAAAAATTACATAAACTTTCGATCACTATCAAAACCATATAAAAATCATATAAAATTTTAACCACTATCAAAATCACATAAACTTTTGATCACTATTGAAATCATATCTAAATCACATAAATTAATCACAATCAGCATAATAAACAGTTTCCAAGCAATTGTTTTTAATAATCAAATACAAGTTCCACACATGGTTGGGTCATTCGAAAATGAATGCCCTCAAATAATAATGTCACAACAATTTCAAAATCAAATGATGATGCAAGGAACTACATACACCCCCACTTCAGGAAACTTCATCCTGAAGTTCTAAAATAAATAAGGAAAATGTTCATGCATCTTTGATGCGTCCTTTCAAGTCACAAAAATGGGGCTATAACTATCCCACTGGAACTTGACCTGGTTAACTACTCAATGCCAAAGTTGTTGAGTTCGCCACTCCAAAAAATGAATCAACTTAGCCATTAAGTCTCCCTCATCCGATATTTGCAAATTACTTAAGTCAATGGTGTGATATGGATTTGACATATAATGTCGCAAAACAAAAACCTATAAAACATCATGCATTGAACTCAGTGATGATGGAAAAGCAGGATGGTAAGCAACTTCCCCCAATCTCTCAATAATATCAAATATTCCCATAAACTATTGTGAAAATATGCCCCCCTTCCCAAATTTGATAGAGCAATTCTATGGTGTCACCCGCAAGAACACTTCATCCCCAATATCATAACTCATGTTCTTTTGATGTGCATTGGCATAACTTTTATGTCGATATTGGGACTCTTTCAGTCATGCTAGGATGGATTGTATCTTCTCTTCCATCTCTTGGATCAACTCTGGACCCACAAGGACCCTATTCTCAAGAGAATCCCAACTCAAGGGTGTCTTACAAGGCCTACCATAGAGAAATTCAAATGATGCCATCTGTTTCAATCTATGATAACTGTTGTTGTAAGCGAATTCTACCAACTAAATATATTCCTCCCAATGACTTTGCTGGTCCATCACATACATGTGCATCATGTCATCTAAAACCTAGCCGACCCTCTCGATCTAACCATTTGTCTCAGGATGGTATGCAATGTTGAAGTTTAGTTGTGTACCCAATGATTCCTATAAACTCATCTAGAATCTCCTAGTAAATACTGACCCCTATAAAAATGATCTTCCATGGTATGCTATGCAGTCTCACTACCTCATTCATGAAGACTTGTGTTATCTCGGGCGCTTGATAAGTAACCTTAATTGGAATAAAGTGTGTGATCCTGGTCAATGTGTCCATAACAACAAAAATGGAATCATGCCTCCTAGAGGTCATTGACAATTCAACAATAAAATACATCGATATAACCTCCCATTTTGATTATGGGATGGAATGAGGCTATAATAATCTCGCCAGATGTCGATTCTCAACCTTCACTAACTGCCAGAATTCAAGGCACCTTGCCACATAATCCAGAACATATGTCTTCATATTGTACTAGAAAAACAATAGTTTTAGATCTGCGACATATTTTTAACCCCTGAATGAGCCATATAGGCTGCCCTATGGGTTTCATATAGGATAAAAGTTAGAAATTCCTTATTCCCTGGAACATACATACACTGGTCATATCTCAACAATCCATCATCCTCAAGTGTATAACCCTCATACTTAGGGGCCTTCATGGTTTCCTTTCCAAGTTCTATCCTGACTTCACTGTACCAACTGTCCACCAACTGTAAATTCAATACCTTATCTCACAAATCCGCCTTCTATGGCAATACTAAGAAGATCTGGCGTCACAGACTCAAGGAATCCACTACCTTGTTCATCATCCCCTTGATGTATGAGATGCCAAATTCATACTTGTCATGTCTAACCACCTCCTCTGACTGACATTGAGGTCACTTTGAGTAAAAATATACTAAAGCTCATGGTGATCCATGTTCAGTTGTAACTTCCTCTCGACCAAGTAGTGTCTCCATAATATTAAGGCATAAATTATGGATGCAAGCTCTAATTCATATGTCGCATAGTTCTCCTTATGTGGTCTTAGTTTCCTAGAAGCGTAAGTAATCAACTTACCTTCGTGCATCAATACCCCTCCAATTCCTTCTTCCGAAGCATCCATGCATACCAAATTTTTTTTCTCCATGTTTGGTACTTTAAGTATCGGGTTATTGCTTTTCTTTTGCAACTCAGTGATGTGGCCCGCAATGTTTGAAAACCCTCTACAAACTATAGTAGTAACCCGCTAATCCATGAAGCTCCTCACCTCATGAACATTTTTCAGCTCTGACCACTCCAAGATTGCCTACATATTGGATGAATTGACTGCTATGCCATCTCCCGATACGATATGTCCTAGATAGTGGATCTATGTCTGAAAGTATGAACACTTAGACAATTGTGCTTGCAAGTGAAGGTGAAAATTCCTTCAAGCAAGATATTGTACATGAGCCTATTTACAATGGGGATTTCTTCCCCTCTTCAAGACACTTTGTCCCGAAGTTAATGTGAAACACTAATAATCCATCATACCCACACAGACATTGATGCAAATTTATCAAACTCATTTATATTCCATGTCCATGCCATTATATATAGTCATCTTATTTATCCTCATCATAGATATGTTTCCCAAGTGTTGGGTCTTAGCGACTTGGAAGAATATATTAAATTGTATAGCCTAGTCATGTCATCAATACTATCATATCCAAGTCAAGGAAATCATCATGCTCGTACCTCCTTTCACCATTTTCGTTGTCATATGACCCCTTCATTAGACTTGCCAAGTCACATCATGTGTGTTGTCCTGGTCTAATCGAGTCTTGTCTTGAGGACTAGTCATCATTTCGTTTAGGAATCACCATGTAAGGTAATTAGCATCACTGTGCTCAACTCATCGTGTTCATCATCTACATATTTCATTTGAAAAAAAATCGTCTTCATTTCACCCTTTCGATATTTAGTGGAAGTTTCGGCAAGAAGAGCCTTTCATGTCTTGTATGTTAAAATTTGTCAAAAATGCATCCTTCGTTAACTATCCCTATTTTCACATTTTCTCTATTATTCCCTTTCCCTATATAACCCTTTATCTTAATGCTTTGGGTTATCCCTTTCTTTCCATCTTTAGGGAAATTGGTGTATACCTATTTGGTTGGATATACCTTGTTTGTAATACAATCACATTCAACTACTAAATGTGTAGTTGCAAAACAATTGGTTCAATGTGCATGGTATGGTTGTCTCAAACTTTGCATACATAATAAGGAAGGCTCTACAATGAGTTTTAATTACATACTTTCATTATAACTTAACCAAATCCTCAATTCCCTCCATATTGATATTATAATGTCATTAGATGATCCCTTCTTTGGCCAATCATTCACATCGCTAATTAACATGCAACTTTACCATGCTTTTCTCCTCCACTCCTAGAGAATTTCAAAATAAAATCATTTGTGACATGTCCATAAGACTAACACTGTAAGCACCTAAACATAACTTTTACATAGTCTAGGATTTGAGTAATCACCATTTATCTACCAATCTTGGTATCGGTTTTCTCCCAAAACCTCCTTCACTCAAACAAAGGTTAACTAAAATTTGCATTATTGTTTGTAATGGAGAACTCAAGAAATAGAAATCCATATGTACATAAGACCCCAAGCATTACTCAATTTTCTTTAAATATTTTA
Organism: Pseudotsuga menziesii; assembly: GCA_001517045.1. Taxonomy (NCBI): domain Eukaryota; kingdom Viridiplantae; phylum Streptophyta; class Pinopsida; order Pinales; family Pinaceae; genus Pseudotsuga; species Pseudotsuga menziesii. The sequence goes on from LPNX010171966.1 coordinate 88,183, forward strand.
CCAAGAGTTTGGAACCATTGCAATTTCTCTAATTAATTTAGAATAACATCCAAACTATTTTAAAATACCATCCAACCTAATCTTTTTTTAATAAATTCTCTTATAAAAAACTGAATCAATTTAAACAACAATCTTTTACCAATAACTTTCTTTCTAAAAATAAAACATTTTAAATTAACAACAAAAACATACAACCCAAAACATAAATAAATTTTATAAACATAAATTATATTATACTAAATATATAAGATTTTAGGTGAACAACAAAAACATACAACCTAAAACATAAATAAATTTAATAAACATAAATTATATTATGCTAAGTATGTAAGCTAAAACATATGATATTTTAAATACAATTTGTAAACATAACATTTTACATGTGCATTCTACATAGGTCATAACTTAAAATATATTATGTAGATATAATCGACAAAGCAAATATGTATTTGCGTAAGTCATAATTTTGAATGTATTACATAACCATATTGTAAATATGATTTATGGAACACTTTTTTAAAAACTCATTACATAACACATAATTCAAATGCAAGTTAAGTGGAATCAAGTATCCGTTTTCTGAAGCTCCAATGCAATTTAAATATATTTTAAACTTGCATGATTTCTGCGGTTTCCATTTAATCCAGTGATTTACAAAAATATATTAAATATGTTTACATCATGGACTTATTTTTAAGGAATGGTTTAAAATGGCAGTTCTCTATCCATGTTTATTTGACTATGTAGAATTATAACTACGATTTTATTTCAATGGTAGTGTTTTTTTCTTAGATAAATTTAAGTGAATAGATTGAAATCTATCTAATTCCACTAACAAATCATCAACAATATTAAAAACAAGAATAAAATCACAACTCCAAACTTCAATTTTATATATTTCTAAATAAAATTGACATACAAATGTCGATTTTTACAGCAATATAACTTTTCTTTAAAAAATATCAATTCTTTATAAAACCCTTCTACATAAGAGGTCTCGGTTTCATCCAAAAATGTGGGATATTAAATTCAATTATAGTATAAGTAGGTTTATATTTAATAATTGAATTATCGAACCCCATAAAATATACTCTTTAGTAATAAGACTTTTCACACATTTCATGTGGGATATTAAATTCAATTATAGTATAAGTAGGTTTATATTTAATAATTGAATTATCGAACCACATAAAATATACTCTTTAGTAATAAGACTTTTCACACATTTCAACCTTTGGTTATAGTTAATAGTGTCTCGCTTTGTATTTCAAGAAACTATTGATGTGCACTTCTATTAGATTACGACAAGTGCGTGCGGCCTTGGGTATGGTGATTAACATCGACAAATCTTCCTTTATGTACAATAATTTGAACTGTGATTTGACTGATAATGTTAACGTACTATTTCCTTATAAGATGGACCTGACTCGATTCAAGTACCTTGGGTATAGGTTGAAAGCTTTGAACTACTTTGTTAAAGACTAGCGGTGGACTGTTAAAAAAATTGAGAAAAGGGTTAGTTACTGGTTATACAGATTTCTCACTTTGGGGGAAGACTTATATTCTTGAAATTGGTATGGAGTGGTATTCTTGTTTATTGGTCTTTCTTTGTTAAGATCTCGAGCTCTATTATGAAGGCTATCAGAAAAATAATGTGCAACTTTTTGTGGGGTGGTAAGGTGACTAAGCATGCATCACATTTGGTCAAGTGGGACAATATTGCTAGACCTTATGCTTGTGGGGGTTGGAACGTGAAAAACCTTGACTGGTTCAATATATCACTTAGGATGAAGAGTATGTGAATAGATTTGAGTGGAAATGGCATTTGGAACAAGGTTCTGTGAGCTAAGTATCTACGTAAGCTATCTTTGGTTGATTGGGTTAAAAAGGGTGAACACTCAGTCGTTAATAATTCCCTCATTTGGAATGGTTTTCTGTGAGTTTTCAGGTGAATTAGCAAGGCCCTTTGCTGGAAGGTAGGTGATGGGAGATCTGTGCAAGTAGGCATTGATCCTTTGGTTGGTATGGAGGATAATTATCGCCTTTCGTGGTCCTTAGTGTGTTACCTACAAGACTTCGGTATCATTACTCTCAACTAGGCAAGAAATGTATGTGATTGGTCTACTTCTGGCAACTATTGGTTTTCGGTCGAGGAACTTGACCTTACTAGCGTTTGGAAGTTGGAATGGGATCGATATACTTCTTCATTGTCACGGTTGGGCATGCATCTTACTAAAGCCAAGGATAGGCTTGTTTGGTCCTTTGAATCTGCGACGGGACATGGAACTGCAAAACTTGCCTATGATTTTCTTGTTGATTCACATTTGATTCCTATGGACTGCTGATGGCATAAGGAGCTGTAGGTGTGGAAGATTCCACTTAAGATCAAGTGATTTAGTTGGCTCTGTATAAACGATAAGGTGAATACTTGGGACAACCTTCTCAATAAAGGATGGGTTAGGTCGAACATCTGTCAGTTGTGTTGTTTAGAGGCGGAATCGGTTGAGCACTTTTTTGTTGGATGCATATTTGGGAAGGCAGTCAAGCTGGTTGTCACCATTTTTTTTGGTTTTTCTTACCTTTGGGAGGACTGCTCATTAGAAGGCACTATGGTACTATGGATGAAATCAAGTTTTATACCTACTTATCTTCCTCTTTTCTATTTTTGGCACATATGGAAGGCCAAAAATGATTCCATCTTTCGAGACGTTAAACCGTTGGTTCATAGAGCTATGTTGGGCGTCATTAATCTCATATCTAATTATCCTGAGGCTGATCACGTAAAACCTCCCTGTAGGATTGGTTGTGCTCCTGAGGATTATGTCGCTACTATAATTTTTGATGGGGCAGCCGCACAAGGCATTGAGGGTGTTGGAGCTATATTGTATATCAGTCAGACATATTACTTTCACTTGAAGATTGGTTGTGGCAGAAGCACCGATACTAGAGCGGAACTACTTGCACTCTAGGGCCTTCTTTTTGTAGCTTCTGGCATGGGCCTGCCGGAACTGAAAATTTATGGGGATTCTAAGATTATCATTGATTGGATCAATGAGTTGGTCAACTTAAGGGTTCTAGAGCTGGAGAACTCGTGCACTGGAATGAAGGAACTAAAGGACAATTTTCCCATTATTGGATGTTACCATATCTATAAGGAGCATAATGGGATCATGTATGGTCTCTCCAAGGAAGCTTTGCAACTCACTACTGGTCATCTCTCTCTGATGGAATTTATGGAGGGTGATATGATAACTACTGATACTTTCAGGATTTTTGTCTAACTTTTTCCTAGACTTGCTATTGGCTATTAGTGGCGATTGCATTCTTATACAATTGTGTTGTGGGATACACTAGTTTTATTTTAGTAGTCTGTTTGTATATTTTTTACTGCTCTTGCACATTATAGATGACTGTATGTATTTCTTGGAGCGATGGTAAGAATTTTTTAGCATTTGGTTGTGGATGAACTATGGTATGGATTGGTAAATGCCGATTTTTTTCAGCAATTCCTGACTGGTGCCATTTTTGAGATGTAACTGGTTCCTTTGATTTTATATAACAAGGAATGATCTTTTCTTCTTGAAAAAAATATGCCCCCCACCCCCTACTTTTATAATATCTTCCTCCTCATATATACATATCCCTTAAGAAGACTTCATATATAATAGGTGTGATCCCAAGTAAAAAAATTTCTTGACACAATCCAGTCCTAAGACCCTCTAAAAATTATCTTATCCAGAGATCTAAGTCTACTCTCGAAATAAAACGATATATATAACATCAAACAATATTTCATCCATTCAAACAATATTAAATAGTCTTGTCCTATTGTGTTGGCCTTCGAGATCGGAGTAATGATTAATAGGGACTGTCGAGGGCATTCACATGTCATTGTCAGAGGTGAAATTCTTGGATTTATGAAAGATGAACCACTGCAAATAAAACAAATCCTTCTTAAAAAATGGTTTTTTAACAACAACAAACCTATTTCCAACATATATATAAATTAAATTCAAGCAATACTCTTAAAATTTAAACAGTAGTTCGATAATTCTTTGACCAATAAACAATAACAATATGCCAATCTTTAAATGATCAGGACTAAAGATCCACTCTTTCTTTTATTGAGGTCATAGAGACGACTAAGTTCTTCCTTTACACAATAACCGATAACAACAATCACACATTTTTAATCCTTTTAACCGATTGTGACCATATAAATTTAACACTTGTGCAAATCCATTGTTAAATAGTAATGTGATTCTAATGAAGAGGGTTGTAAGACGTTCAGTGGTGGGGGATATACAGAGATTCTTGCATGAATTTCATTATTGTGGTTCCTAACTTTTATGGGAATCTTTATATGGATGGATCCAAACCTTGGATTGACCTACCCACATATATTAAACCTAGCCGACCGTTAGACCTATAATTTATACAAGTAGCTTCTTCTTAAACTGAAGAGTAGATCAAACTCTAAATAAGTAAAGGTTTTATTGAATTTGCACAAAAGAGTTATACTCTATCATGAGAAAATAACCTATTTTGACAATCCCCCTTAAACTCACAATGACAACAAACATATAGTAAGCTCCTAGATCTAACCATTTGAACCATGCTCCAATACCATATGTAGCGCACTCCAGGGACGCCCGTGGAATCTACTAACTATTAATACACAAAAAAACATATCTATTTTTTTCTATTGGATTTGACCTTTAATAACAATTCTTTTACTTGCATCTACCCATACAATATTCACAGAAAATAATAGATCTAAATGATAATGTAAATCATTAACATTTTTCTTGCATGCATTTAAATCCACAAAACTATTATTTCTCAATTCTCTGGACCAATATCCATTCATTATTATTTTCAAAATGAAATAGTGTAAACATGGAAACATTAACATACATACCTATATGTTTGCTTGCGAAGTGCCACCAAAGGTTGTGGATGTTGTCGTAGATCTGCTGCAAGCTTACACTCTGAATGCCAATCAATAAGAGTCTACCAAAAACCATGTAATGTTCCGTTTTGATAAATAGGGAATTGACCGAGGAAATTTAATACCAGGAGCATATTAGAACAATTATTCAGTATTATTAAGTCATCAGTGTATTAAAGAGGTCCATCAGGGTTATTATCATAAAGCATGCAGAGCATGCAAGCTTTATTTCTGCAGTCTTAAAGTCAACGAGAAATTAGAATTGCATGCAAGCAAAAGTAAAGTGCAAACCCTAAAAGTGACATGCAAACCCTAAGAGTACATGCTAAACTATTTAAGAAGGGTTATTGGACCAAAGAAGATATCTATTATTATTGTTGTTGATTTTGAGCTTTTGAGCAACAACACAGTGTGCAACCGCGATAGTTGGGGTTGAAGACGTTGTCTTTAGCTAAGGAGGGTTCGACAGAGAGATATATGCCCTAGTATCCTTCAGGTTAGGCCATTCAGGTCCACCATTAACTCTTCATATTTATTCATTCATATACAACTATTTGGTACCCATCAGAAGATTGTTTGTAGGGACACTTGTGCAACTGGGGATTTAGTTGGAAAACCCCAAAGCATTCGTTGGGTCTTCGAATATCAATTTATCTTTTGAATATTAGCATATTCTTCATCAGCAGGATCATCCTGCGGTATAGGGTGATCATCATCTTTCAGTTTTCTCATCCGGAGTAGTTCATCAGTTTCGTGTAGCTCAGGGCATGAGCAGCTAAACAGGTGAACCAATTCGCTATCCTGCCTATAGGGGTCAGAACCTCTACATGCTTCGGCCATTCTCTCTGGCATGGGAAGACCTTCATCCTGAAAAAATCTCACCTTCATCCGGCAACTCCTTCACCAAAAACGTCACCTTTAGCTAATAAAGGGGTTCGTGCTGCTGGGCGGTAACACCGGAGGAAGGGAGCACCAGTTCTTAATCAGTTCAGCTTTTTATGCATGCGTATTATCTCTGAAGTATCATGGGCCTGATTATCAGTGGTAAGTGTTGATCTTCTCTCTACAAATCTCTACCCTAGTTTAGCTATAATTTAGGGCCATTTTCCCAGCACCTTGCATGCAAGTTTTTATTCAGTATTATTGTAAACCTTGAGGCTACAAGCAAGCCCTAGAATGGAAAACATTAGAATATCAGTATTTGGGATATTATAGTGGTATCAGAGCATGATCCTTGCCAGCTGTGGGCACATAGCAATTGAATGAAATTGCATGTTGATGCATGCTTGTACATGCAAATGCATGTCAGTGATGTTGGTGAAGTGTATGTCAGAACAAACGTTTTGTTTTGCCAGCTTGTCAAAACATGAAGACAATGAGAAGGATCTTAACTGGAAATTTGCAGAGTTTATAAACACTGCAACATTTTCCTCGATATTGGGAATATCTAGCCCTGGGTGATGAGGTATGTGCAACATTGTCCTTTCAATATTATTACACCATCATGTTTGGGAGCCAACCCAAGGATTTGGATCAGGATTTCCTTAAAAACATAGTTGGAGGAGTGGAGAAAGATGAGCCCTAAGTATAGGTTGATGGTGAACTTGATTTGGAGTTAACAGTACATGATGAGGATTTGCATGAGGAGATAGCATTAGATCCATCTTATGAGTCTAGCGATACCAGCACATCCGATAGTCAGATTGTGGACAAGCCGTGTGATGAGTTGGAGTTGGTACACTCTTCATCACCTACAACAAGAGTTCAGACAGTTATGACAGGCGAGATACATGAGGTGTAAGGAAATGAGCACAACAGTCGAGACAGTGGGCAGTCGCACATGGAGGTTAGGGAGAGTTTATACATGCATGAGATAGAGCTCCCAGATGATAGTCACTGAAATAAGAATAAGCGTGTTAAAGAAATCATTCTAGCAATGAAAGAGAGGACCAAGATACTCTAGGACACCATATTACAACGAGATGTTGAACTTACAGTTCTTCGAGTTGTATGTATCAAGTCAACGGTCGGGCTTTCTAGTATTGAAGAGCAGTTAGATTCCTTGATGGGGCAGCAGAAGAAACATACTATTGCATTTCAAAGCAGTCCTCTTCATGAGTAGATAGACAAGGCTTGCAGTAGCTTGACTCTACATTTGCATAATGGAGGATGGTTTTTACAGGTTGGCCCGAATAGACAAATTGGGCAGCAGTATATGAGCATTCCAGTTGAAATAACAAGGGTCTAATGTTAGCTAGGTAGGATTATTCCTTGTGATGGTGCTTATGGAAAAGGTCCTTTTTGGGGGTTGGACGAGAGAGAGAGATTAAGAGTTGGTGTCCTATTGAGTGGGCGATTCTGGGGAAGACATTCCTAGCCAGGGGTATAGTCCCACAAGAGCCTTGGGATATTTGGGATGAAAGATGCACAAGTTTGCATTGGGATCCATGTGGGATACCTTATGAGGGATGGATACAATGTTTACTGATGGGGTTGCTTGGGAGTCTACAGGATGCTCCTTGTGTTGATACTACGCAGGGTAGCGGTGAATGCATTTTGACCTCTGCAATTCTCAGATTGATTTGGGAACCTGGTATTACAGTGACTGACATTTTAGTGATTGTTAAAGGATACTTTCAGTAGGTCTCTTGTGATGGTACCTCGTTTACATCGTGGTTAGTCACTCTACTTATAGGAGGCTTCCATGGGACATTTTGTGATTGTACTGTGCAGTGCAGTGCTTTGAGCAGAGGGTGCTACAGATCTCCTAGGATAATTTGGGACCCTAGGATCATCCCCGGATTCAGTTGGTTTAGTTGATTGATTGTGGATTTGCATTGGCATTGCTTGAGGACAATCAATCTTTGGCGAGGGAGGACTGTAATGTTCCGTTTTGATAAATAGGGAATTGAATGAGGAAATTTAATTCCAGGAGCATATCAGAACAATTATTGAGTATTATTAAGTCATCAATATAGTAAAGAGGTCCATCATGGTTATTATCATAAAGCATGTAGAGCATGCAAGATTTATTTCTTCAGTCTTAAAGTCAATGAGAAATTATAATTGCATGTATGCAAATGTAAAGCGCAAACCCTAAAAGTGGCATGCAAAGCCTAAAAGTACATGCTAAGCTATTTAAGAAGGGTTATTGGATCAAAGAAGATATATATTATTATTACTGTTGATTTGGAGTTTTTGAGCAGCAACACAACGTGCAGCCGCAACAGTTGGGGTTGAAAAAGATGTCTTCATCTAACGAGAGTTCGACAGTGCAACTAATTTCCCTAGTCTCCTTCAGGATAGACCATCTAGGTTTATCAATGACATTCATTGTGTTATCACTCTAGGAAACTCCTCTAGGCTGTAGCTCGAGGATGTCTGGTAACTTAAATGTTTTTATGGTTTTTCTAAATGGATAAAGTCAGATCACCTAAAGGAACTCACACGCTAAATACATGCATAAAAATCAATCAAAATAGAAGGCTTATAACCACCAATGTTCAGAGGTTTGATAATAGGGTGAAAAGATGGAGAAATCGCTGTGCTGGCAGATTTATATATACAACAATTACACATAAATGGGTAATCACAACAAGGAAAAGTACTTGTAATTCAACTCACCAACATACAGATAGGGTGAAAGCTATCAGATATTAAATAACATGAATAAACCTGAATCAGACATTCAAGCACAAGTACAAAACAAAAAAGATATGGAAGTTGAACATATAATAGCAAAAGAGCTTATATTAGGTCATGAATAACATGAGAAGCTTGGTAATGATAATGGTCTACAGGTCCCTGAAGTCGAACCCTTGTTTCAAATAAGTCTTAGGCTTTATAGCCTTTACAAAAATATTTAGATCCTGAAAAATTGGATCTGTTTTACTAAAAATAGATAAAATAAATGTTTTTTGCAAAATTAGGTCAAAAACCCTAATTTAAGTAATAGTCTATCTAACTCTAACACTTGTTCACTCATTGAACTCTTTGATGACTGCAGTGAGTATTGAAGTATAGCTGTAACCTCTCATATGATAGATAAGCCACTGTTGGTAAAAAGTAGGTTGGGTTTGTGACCCTTTTCTCCTTGATTGTATCCTCAAAACTGGAACAAACTTCCCCCAATGGTGCTTTTCAACAAATTTCAGCTTTATATTTCATCCCTGAGATAGTTGTATTTGCCAAAATTGGTTATGTGTGCAAAAATATCATTCTGCACCCTTTTTTGCTTTCGATGGTTAAGGAAGCAGAATCCTGGGTCTGTTAGCTGTCGAAAGCTCTGCTTTCAGTGGCTAATGAACAGCTGCTGCGTTTTCTTCAGCCACAGAAAGCTCTATTTTCTCCAATTTTTTTATTATTAGCCTTTAATTAGCTATTTACACTTCACTCCTGATTCTATGGTACTTGTTATTCATGAATGGGGTTTGGCAAAACAACAACCTCATGAGCTACCTCAAGATCTTGCAAGCTTGTTGTTGCCTCTGCTAGGGTTTATAGTGCAAGATGAGCTTGAGGGCTAGGGTTTGAGTTTTTATCCTGCAACCTCATTAGCCTGATCATTCTGTAAAGTCTGGTGTTGTCCCTCATTAGCCTCAGATTCCTTCTTTTCAGTAGGACATACATCCCTCTCATTTCTAGCAGAGAATTGTGTAACTTAGCATTATTTCTTTTTACCTCTCTGTCTAAGATCTCCATTTCATGTATTTTCCCTAACAGCTGGTTGATACTATGAGACCTAGGTTTTCTTGAGGAAGTCTCTACTATTTGTTCATTCTTCCCTTCCCTTGGTGTTGGTGAAGGAAACTCCTCATATTCTTCTCCCACCTGCTCTGTTAGTCATCTTTCGCCCTAAAACTGTGGCCAAACTGTTGAAAACTGGGGATCAGAGATGGATTTGGTCCTTCAAATATGTGACACCTGTATATAAACTGAAAGAGGTTTTTGTATATTGGTTTGTTTTGAGCAAAACCCTCTCTCGTTTTATTGAAAATCGTTTTAATTTTACCGAGATATGTATTTCAAAAACATGTGTAAAACAAGGAAATTTTGAGATCCTAAAATTAGGGATAAGAGATGGATTTGATTCTACTAATATGAAATACCTGTAGGAAACATGAGAGAGGTTATTGTTCTCTGACATGTCAGGAGAAAAAACCTCTGAGCATTTTGCAAAATGATTCTCTAGTCGCTCAGAATAATTATTTTAAAAATATGACTTTTCGTAGTAAAATGCCAATTTCGGTGGCTTGGAGCGCCCTGAAATTTTGGTCTTAGCTGCCGAAAGTCCACTTTCGGTGGCTTAGAGACCATTTTGAAACCACGCTTAGCAATGAAAACCTGTGTTTTGAGTTTTTTGAGCGGGTCCTCCTCCTCTTCGCGCTTGAAAAATTGAAATTCAAACCCTAGGGAAGGATACTACAATGCTGGATCCAGAGAGGGCTAGGCTCAGTGAGAATTCATGCAGATAAATGTAGAGTGTACAAAATATATGGTACTTGATTAAGATGATGGTTGATTTTGGTGATAACCACGAGATAGTTAGCATAGTAGTCATTTTTAACTAGAACTTGATGCTTCATGGAGGTTTAACTGTCCTCGTGGGACAGGTGGAGGGCAGGCTAGGATTTTGATCTCTACCAGTCACTTCATATCAATAATGATCTCTTATCCACCAACTTATGATTTGCTGCAGTCTGCCAGTCTTTTCGGTGGTTTACGTGGTAGATTATGACATGCCTCAGGCTGACGAGTTTGATTTTGATGGCCAGATAACCGTTTTTCATTTTTGGCCTTTTCAGTGGTTAAGAGAATCTAGGGTTTAATTCGCAAGTTGCCGAAAGCTGGCCTTTCGGTGGCTAATGAACCGTTGGTCCGTTCTCCTAAGCCACCGAAAGTCTCCTTTCCAGAATTGATTTAAAACAAAGTTAATGCACTTTTGGTGGTTTAATGTCTTATTGGACCCATTGCTAAGCTGTCGAAACCAAGGCTTTTCAGTGGCTAATGAACTATTGGAGAGTTCGCCTAAGCCACCGAAAGCTCCCTTCCCAAAATTTATAACAACCATGATCAACAGGATTTCGGTGGTTAACGTGGTCCTAAGCCGAAACTGTTAGCTCCTAAAAGTCATGCGTTTCAGTGGCTAACGAACTATTAGAAAGTTTGCCTAAGCCACCGAAAGCTAAAACTTTCAAATTTCTTGGAAAATAGAACACCATATATTCCAACTTTGTTAGTCACCCAAACGTCTTTCATAATATGATCTAAAATATTCATCACTATCAAAAAATAAATTGTCTGAGTGGACTTCTTGAAAGATGATTTATTTAGGAGATAACACATCGTATTCATCCATATCTAGCGATTTAGCATCCACCGAAAGATTATTTGCAGGTTCATGTGTGCAGCTGGGGAATAACTAGAAAACCCCAAAACTATTTGCTGGGTCTCTGAATCCCAGTTTATCTTCAGCATGTCAGCTTCATCAGCAGGGTCACTCCACTGCCTTGAGTGATTATTAGCCATCAATTTGCTCATCAAGAGCAGTTATCCGCAGATATGTGAGGATGAGGGCATGAACACCAAACAGGTAGATCAATTCGCTAGCCAGCGTAGAGGGGTCAAAAAATATGCATGCTATGGTCATTCTCTCTGGCACAGGAAGATCTACACCCCGAAAAAATCTCAGCTCCATCAGGAAACTCCTTCACCAAAAACTTCACCTTTAGCTGAGGAGAGGGTTTCGTGCTGCTGGGCGATAACACCGGGAAGGTAGCATCATTACCTCACCAGTCTAGCTCTGTATGCATGCATCTTATCTCTGGAGTATCATCAACTTGATTATTAGTGGTAAGTGTTGCCCTTCTTTTTGTAAATATTTTCCCTAGTTTAGCTATAATTTAGGGTCATTGACCGACACCTTGCATGCAAATTTTTATTTAGTATTCTTGTACATTTTGAGAGTACAAGTAAGCCCTAAAATAGTGAAACAATAGAATATCAGTATTTGGGATATTACAAACCACCCTACCATATCCAATGGGTACTCTTCTTCCACTGGGACCCCTGAACCACAACAGGGATGAATGAATAAAAAGCTAGCAAAAACCTCAGTACACAGACTACTGCTACAAGGCCTCCAACCTCTCTCGTATCAAAGTGAACGACACCCTCCAACATACATCTCAAAGTGCAACATAACCTTTTCCGTCCAACACCAAGGTGAAAAGAGATAGAAATTTCATGTTGTTTATGTCTCTTTATAGCTTTTCGAAAACTCCATGCATCATCATGCATCCTTTGTGAATTATTAATTTTCTTTTATTTTATCACTCACCCTCCCACTCTTAGTTCTCTCAAATTTTCTAATTGTTTTATGCTTAGCTAAGATTCACTTTAGTTTAGTTTCCATGAGTTCCTCATTCAATATTTCTTCAATCTTTTCTAATTTTGAGTTAACTAATTGTTATTACTCACTTTTCTTTATTCACAAATTTCACAATTAAATTAAATAATCAAAGATTTCTTTTCACATAATAATTTATTGGAATTTTTTTTCTAAATATTTTTTTTAATACTTTTATTTCCCCCCTTTACCAATTTAATTTATTGGTTGTTTTTCTCTTTGCAACAGGAATATCAGGGGTGCCATGCTCCATGCATTCCCTTCAATTATTCACCCATTTAATGTTTTTAATTAACTATCACATTCTCGTTGCGACGGGGATATCAAGGGTGCCACACTTTGTGCATGTCCTTCAAATATGCCCCCATGGTGGAGACTTGGTACGATGATTTAGACCTTATTATTTCAATCCGATCGACCCTATTGAAGGACTAGTGGTTCCTTAGGAATAAGGTCATATCCTTATTGTGCCCCCCAGTAAATGCCTCATGAGTGATTGAATTCGTCGCCTACCCTCACGATAACATGCATAAGATGAGTAACTTCCTCTCTTTCTCTTTCCCAACTCATCATGTGGAAAATACTAGGCTTACATCATATTCCATTCAAGACTCGTTACCTAATGTGGATTGATCGACAATCGCAATCCAACACCTGCACGCTTAAACATTACACGCATCAAATATTTTAAAACATGATTATGATATAAACATAAATATTAGGCTAACATCATCTTTCGATGATACCTGACTCATTCCGAAGTCCATGGGGTATCAACACATCCTTGCACCACATGTACTTGTCTTTCCTATCACACTTGACGACCCATCAGTGTAAATGCTAAATATAAGCATATGCACTGATAAACATTTGATCACATTGAAATCATTTCACAATTTACATATACATTTGATCATTATTGAAATAATTCCATATTTCTCATAAACATTTGATCACTAACAAAATCATATCAAAATCACATAAAATTTCGATCATGATCAAAATCATATCTAAATCATATAAATTGATAATCATTAGCACAATAAACAGTTTCCAAGCAATTGTCTTTAATAATAAAAAACCAGATCCACACATGGTCAGGTCATTCAAAACTAGATGCCCTCAAATAATAATGTCACAACAATGTAAAAGTCAATTGACGCGATGGGGCACTGCAAAATACTTCCAATGAATCACCCGCATATCATATCAAGATCTCAAGTAAAGTCATATCCCAGTTTAAAAAATATACCTAAGTAGATATTGGGTTGTGAGGGACCAACTTCATAAGTGGATATGGTGCCAGGAAATGTTGAATATTGGAGTGTCATTGTTGGATTATGATTCCTTGAAACCAAGACTCAATGTAGTCATGATCTCTTTGGTTTCATTTTCATTTGCAATGATTTCAAGTCTTTCTCTTTCGTGCACTAAATTTCTTATGGGACTTGTCCATTTCTCTTTTGAATGCACAATTGGTGTGGTGACAAGCATGTAAGAATTTATTCAACTTCTAATCGCTGGTGTTTTCTCCCCATCAAGTTTTCTCCATGAATCTTTGATTTCCTTTGCGTGCATGCCTTGGATGAGAGAAAAATATGGATCTTCTCTCTCTTGCATGCATGTATAGATGTTTGAGAGCAACCTCTTCTTGTGGAATTTTCTCATGGATACCTTGTTTATGGCTTCTTGGGATGCATATCTAACTCTAATACCAAGCATTATTATAGCTCACCACTTTTTGGCGTCATTGCCAAGGAATCCTCACCAATTTTAGCATCCTAACCAATATTCAATCACGACTCACCAATTCGTTAATAATGAATCAGGATAAAGCAATACCAAATCAGAGGATCTCTTCCTATATCCTCTTCTGACCTAATCCAAGGAGAAATAAACTAGCAAGAGGACTTTGTCTTAGTGACCCATATTTTCTTATATAATCTCACTGATTTAATTCAAAGGAGTGGTAAAATATCTTGGCAACGCTAGTCCCAAAGGAAAAATCAACCGTATATAAATTAACCCTCCCTCTTCTGAATCCTTCAATTGGAGGCTCAAAACCCTACTCACAATGAGGGATGTGCCAAACCAGCCAAGAAAAGAAAAGCAGAGGGGAATATGTGAACATAAAGAAGCGAAAGAGTAGAAATTTTCCATTAGATAAATATATGAAGCTAAAATGAAAAATATAAACCCTTATGTCCTTCCCCATTTCCATGGTTTACCTATAGAAGACCCAGATACCTTCTTATTTGAATTTGAAGTCTTCTATAGGTCATATGAGTACACAATTGACTCCCAAAAACTTAGGTTGTTTTCTTCAACTCTAAAGGATGCTTCCCCAAGGTGGTTTATGGGGCTAGAAAGAGGAAACATAAAAAAATGGGATTAGATGAAAGAAAGCTTCTCGGAAAAGTATTGGGACTATTGTATAACAAGTGAAACAAGGGATGAGATATTTAGGATGACTCACAGAGTTAATGAATATTTTGTAAATTATACAAAAATATGCTAGTTCATCTATAAGCAAGCCACCAACTTTAAATTAGATGATGACTCTCTCAAGCTAGTATTACTGAGAGGGATGAGGGAAGAATTTGTAGTTACCATGAATCTGATAGTTGTTGGAGATATTTACCAATTCAACTACAATGAAGTTAAAAAATGTTCAAGAGTTACTCAAGGGTCAACATGAGGAAAGTGAGAGGGTGTAGGACCTCCGCACCCTCTTTCACGAAAGCAATCACGGAGGAAGAGATTAAAGACCTAATTGAAGACATGAAAACAATATATTGCAGTCATATCTTCGCAGTTGGACGCTTTGCATTTGAAGCAGAAACACGAGGAAATGGAAAAATCTATAGCTATATTCTTCCCAAAACGATGAAGAAATCACCCCCACAATGAATGTCCACTTGTATTTGTTGCAATTATTTGTAACATCTTCATAAAGAAACATGACACTAGTAATTGCCCCCTGTTTCCAGGTTTAAAGATAATGTATCAAATCCTAGACCGGAACATGGAACAAATCTGCATCATTAATCAACGAAGATTTGGTAATTCAACACCTCAATTCTCAAGTATGATTCCTAACCCCCAAAATCAAAATTATTTTTGGAAAATTCAATACATTTCTCCTCCTTGGTATCCACCTCAATATTTGGTGAATTAGTAGTACTGGCAACAACCACCCCTAATCCTTGGCCTCAATAGATTCCTTATAACCACCAACCTCATTTCAATCAAGGGGTACCATGGTTAGGAAAACAAAAGTCTGATAGGTCCTCTTAAATAAACCCTTCCATTAGAACCAACTCTCTCCACCTCCCCCTCACCCCATGAACCAAATGATGAATAGACCTTCCTTACCAATGTAGCCTACTCGAAATACAAACAATAAAGACAACCGTCCAAATCAACCCGTGTTTACTAGTGAAGATACCAAATACCTAGCCCACATGCTTTCTGCATTGGAATACCAAGCTACTCATCTACGATCAAGAAAAAACATTGGTTGCACCACCCTATCCAGAAAAAGATGGGGAAGATAAATATTCCTTATAGGAAACTAATAGGGGGAAGGAAAAACCTCAGGAATCCACTCAGCATCATCACCTAGTTTTTCCCACATTTATGGAAAGACTCATCCATGTTAAGCAATAACCAAAACTAGCCTTTGATATTGTCAAAGATTTGAGGCATTTATGCATCGAAATTCCATTTTTACAAGCCTTAGAAGACATCCCAATCTATGGAAAAACTATGAAGGAACTATGCCAATAAAGTCTAGGATGAAATAAAAAACATCTGCTTACTATCCATGTGATAGGGAAATTGGAATATCTAAGGTCAAGTAGGATAACCAATCCTAAATATCATGATCCCGGTAGCCCCATTCTAACAATATATATTGGGAGAAACCCCATTCCAAAAACACTAGTGGATTTAGGAGAAGCAATAAACATCAAGACAAAAGAGGTCATGGAGACCCTAATGCTGCACAATATTCTATGTGAAATACCCATGGTGCTCCTAATGCCTGATAAGTCAACTTTCAAACCGAAGAGGATGTTGGAAGACATTATAGTCACAGTTGATTCCTAGGAATACCCTATTTATTTTATGATCATAAACACCAAATCCAATCTCGAGGGTTACCCCCTCATCCTAGGAAGACCTTGGCTGGAAACAACGCATGCTTACATTGGATGTATGTTAAGGGATATGAAAATTAGCCAAGGTAGCTTCATCAAGAAGCTAATGCTTTATCTATTGCAAAAATCTACGATGGACCTAACCAACTTCGTATTTATTTCCCAATATGAGGGTAGTGATTGTTATGATGGCCTGATTAAACCAATTTTCACCATTCAACAATTTCTTACTTTGAAAGAACCATTAGAGGGTTGGATAATCCCAAACTTCATGTAGAACACATATACTTCCATTATCCCAATTAGATATCCTGATGGCTGTCTAATGGAGGAGGATAATACACAGGACAAGTACCCTTCCTCTATCCAAATTAGAATTCTTGATGACTCTCTAATGGCGGAGGAGAATCCTAAGGGTACAAAAGAGAAATCTATTGCATCCTGTTAAAGTATGATCAACCAGGACCCTCTTATATACATAGATGATTGATTTGTGGCTAAAGCAAATGATTCCAAGGCCATAACGATTGAAGCCTTTCCTGGGAGATTCCTTATCATCAATGAACAATTATGGCTAGATCACCAATCAAAGCAGATGAAACTGTTGACAGAGAATGTCGTAGCCTTCTCCCGGGATTATTGAGATATCATTGAAATTTCTCCCACAACTTGTATGCATGAATTTTACATATAGGATGGATTATATCCAATACTTCAACCCAAAGAAGGTTGGATCATGAATATTATCAAGGCTGAGCTACAAAAATGGTTGTCAATCTGAAAGTGAATGGATCTCGCCATTAGTCATTGTACCTAAAAAGGGGGGTAAATGATGTATCATGATAGATTACCGAGATTTAAGCAAAGCTACAAGGAAGGATTGTTTTCCACGCCTTTTTATAGACATGTTCTAGATTCCCTAGCAGGGAAGATGTATTTTTCTTTCCTAGACGATTTTAGTGGATATAATAGATACAGATAGTCCCATAAGATTATGATAAGACAACATTCACTTGCCCTTGGGGAACCTTTTCCTATACATTCCTTCCCTTTGGTTTATTCTATGCACCTAGAAGCTAAGTTGTACTTAGTATTTTCGCAGTCTTAATCCCAGACAATGTTGAAGTTTTTATGGACGATTTCACAACCTATGATAACACCTTTGATGAATCCCTAACCAAGTTAGAAAAAGTCCTCAAGCGATGCATATAATATCAAATTTTCTTAAGAAACGAAAAAATGTTTTATGATGATGAACACAAGCATAATTTTTGGACACCACATTTTAGCAAGTGGAGTTCAAGTAGATCCCGTAAAATCGTCATCATTGATCAACCTAACATACCAAAAAATAGAAATATGACAGGAGTCTCTTGTGACATGCTAGTTAATACCTTAGGTTTATCAAATACTTTAGTAAGATTGCTTCCCCTTTATTTACCCTGCTCTCTAAAGACATGGAATTCCTATGGACCCCCCCTTTCAAACATGCTTTTGAACAACTAAATGAGAAGCTAACAACTGCTCCTGTCCTACATGGACCAAATTGGAAATTTCCATTTCACATACATATAGATGCATCTCATAGATGCACTAGGGTAATATTAGGGAAGAAGGAAAATTGTTCATGTATGAAATATACTATATCAGTAAAAGGAATTCTTAGTGGTAGTATATGCTCTGAATAAATTACACTATGACATAAAATGAATACTTAGTGGTAGTATATGTTTGTTGGCCCCCCAACAACTTACCCTTGATTTTCCGAAAATAAAAGGCCCCCTCATGTAAATTGTTGTAAATACTTAACTTTTGGTTTTCATACTTGATTATTTAGTTGTTTGATGATCTCCTTTTACATCCTCAACTTTCTACGTTGTGTTTTCTTTGGCTTGGTTTTTCACGAGATAAGGATTTGGTGGTTTGACTCATCCATGTCGTTTGGGTTTTCTCATTAATACTTGCATACCCTTAATTAGTTTGACTTTGTTAATTTGGTATCACTTTTCAATAGCTTTTCAATTTTCCATCTTTCAATACATAAGTGAATTTTAAATATTTTAACTAATCACAATTATTTAACTAAAAAATCAATTTTATAATTGTGATTCTCATCTCCAAAGAATTATAAATAAAAATAAGCCTTGAATTCTAAATTTTAAAAATCTATTACATTTTACAAAACTTTAAAACTTTTTCTTATCAATTTGTAATTTTCTATTTTCTAAAACAAATTTAAAATTACTCCATTGCCTTGAAAATGTATTTGCATTTAACATAATATATGAAAAACAATATATGAACAGGGATATTGATTCTAATCTTTAAAGCGAAGTATCATTCTTATAACTTATAAGTTTTATTTACAATTATGTTACGTTTGTTATTCATTTGGATGAGATAAATAGTTCCAACCTGATTTTAAAACCTTTATGATGGTGTTTATATGTCATATAAAAATATTACCCGACTTTAAAACCTTTATGATGCCGTTTATATGTCAACATATAAAAATATTATATTCTTTTAGAAAAGAAAAGTTATATTTTGTTACATTGAATATATATCAATGTTATTTATTATGCATTTGGAATTATAATTGGACGTTGGGTATATATACGTATATTATTTTTCAATGTGGTTCACGCGTCAGCTTGACCGACGGGCTACATCCACGGAATAATTTTTGGCGGACCCACCCGAAGGGGCCTCACACCCGCGGCCGCTGCGTGCCCAACCCCAAGAGAGTCGATGAGAATGGATCCCGCGACCTCACATGCTGGGAGGCCTAACTACGAGTACTCGACCGATTGAGCTAACTCTTGGGGCTATATATACGTATATTATATATATAAAGAGTTGTTTATTTTTTTTAATTAATATTACATTTCTTTTGTTGATTAAAATTTGACCGAAATAGATTTTAAAGGAGATGTGATTTAGGGAAAAAAAAGCGAAAGATTATTGAAGACAGTTCTTCCCATTGTAAAAACCAACACATTAGAAAAAAGTTCACCAGAATTAATTTATAACTAAATTTAGTTGCTAGCGTATGTGAACGTGAAACCACCAGATTTGGAAAGATTTAATGGATACTATTTGTGCAACGATATCATGAAATTGGTTTGAAAGTTTGGCAACCAGTGTAAGATAAGGAGGACACAAGTATGCAAATTACTATACAACTTGATTGCGAGCAAATGGAGAGGAATCTTCAAATTTGGATGAAACAACACTGCTTCTAGATTGGGTCCATTTAGCTCAATCGCGGACCATTTCCTCAAATCATGAAGGATCTGAGAGATATCCATGGTCCTTTCAAGCAGATTTCATCCGACGAGGTATCCAGCACAGAAATTCAAATTCATGGGGAATTTGAAACGGTTTCATGGTCTATATGAAGAGTATAGATTTCTCAGGTATCCACAATGACTCAAGGTTGGTTTTTGTCAGATCATTGTAATGTAAGGTTTGCCGTTACACCAAAACCTGCAGATGTTGGTGAACATTTGATTGCGGTTATACCATGTGGAGGTACCCGATACTCCAACACCCCTCCTCCGACGTAGCTCAGGGGAATTGAACCCGAGACCTCTGCTCTGATACCATGTAAGGTTTGCCATTACACCAACACCTGCAGATGTTGGTGAACATTTGAAACCCAACACAAGGCCCTATCACCAGAAGTGGTGGTTAAACCACTTGTTTTATATTCCCAAAGGTGCGGCGGTTATACCATGTGGAGGTACCCGATACTCCAACATGTAACTTGTATTTGTTCTTTTGTAGTCTTCGTATTCCAGAAGAGGAGATCACGAGTCTTCACCATTAACGCTACTTGAAATCGACTTAGTTATGTAATATTTTTGTCATAAAGCAAATAGAAATCAACTTCATGGTTGCAATCATTTGATTATATTGTTCTTATTCACTTAGTCGAATGTAGACCAAATAAGCTTTTTCTTTTTTGTTTTTGCAATTCCTTGTATGGTTGCAGAACTTGATGTGTAGCTATATCTTCAGAATCATAAACATATTATTTATTGATTCGGAAAATGTTGGTACTTTAATATATTATTGTGTTTCTATCTTTATTACTTTATTGTTTTATGCATCAAGATTAATGGTAAATCATGTTTATGGCAAGATTAATGGTAAATCATGTTTATGGGCAAGAAAGGACATGTTAAGTTTTTATTATTTTTTGTGGTTGATTAAGTTATTTATGCAGCCTTTTGGTGTGTTTTTATTGTTTTCCTTTAGGTTGCATCATAGGTTAGATTATATTGCATTTTTAGGATCCTAATTGCTTTCAAGAATCCATATAAGTCCAATTACCAAGTCTCCCTTTTGGGAAACAAATTTGCATAGTGGTAACAGGGCCCTTGTTCCCTGAGAAGTGACGGCTTCAAACAAACGAGGAATTGATTTAAGGATCTTGTTTGGGCTACGTATCCTTGTTGGCAAGTTAGATCAACCCGTTAACACATAACCCATATTACCCTTAATTCATATGAACCCTTATACTAACCCCTAATTTCTATAACAAATAACTTAGTTTGATAATCCCCCTTAAACTCCTAATGACGACAAAAATACAGCAAGCTCCTAGATCTAACCATTTGAACCATGCTCCGATACCATATGTAGCGCCCTTTAGGGACGCCCGTGGAATCCACTAACTATTAATGCACAAAAACAGATCTAATTTTTTTTCCTTGGAATCGACCTTTAATAACAATTCTTTTACTTGCATCCACCCATACAATATTCTAAGAAAATAACATATCCAAATGATAATGTAAATCACTAACATATTTCTTGCATGCATTTAAATCTAGAAAACTATTATTTCTCAATTATTAGGACCAATATCCATTCATTACTATTTTCAAAATGAGATAGTGTAAACATGGAAACATTAACATATGTACCTATCCATTTGCTTGCGAAGTGTTGCCGAAGGTTGTGGATGTTGTCGTAGATCTGCTGCAATCTTGCACTTCGAATGTCAATCAATAAGAGTCTACCAAAACCCACCCTACCATACCCAATGGGTACTCTTCTTCCCTTTGTACCCCTAAACCACAATGAGGATGAATGAATAAAAAACTAGCAAAAACCTCAGTACGTAGACTACTGCTACAAGGTCTCCAACCTCTCTCGTATCAAAGTGAACCACACCCTCCAACAGACACCTCAAAGTGCAACATAACCTTTTGCATCCAACACTAGGGTAAAAAGAGATTTTCATGCTCTTTCTGTCTCTTTATAACTTTTCGAAAACTCCATGCATCATCATGCATCCTTTCTAGTTTTTTTTCTTTTATTTTATTACTCACCATCCCACTCTCAGTTCTCTCAACTTTTCTATTGTTTTATGCTTAGATAAGTTTCACTTTAGTTTAGTTTCCATGATTTCCTATATCAAGATTTCTTCAATCTTTTTTAATTTTAAGTTAACTAATTGTTATTTACTCACTTTTCTTTATTCACAAATTTCAAAATTAAATTAAATAATCAAAGATTTATCTTCACATAATAATTTACTGGAAACTTTTTTCTAAATATTTGTTTTGGAATACTTTTATTGCCCCCCATTAACAATTTAATTTATTGGTTGTTTTTCTCTTTGCAGTGGGAATATCAGGGGTGCCATGCTCCATGCATTCCCTTCAATTATTCACCCACTTAATGTTTTTAATTAAATATTGAGTTATTTTTGTCACGGGGATATAAAGGGTGACATGCTTTGCACATTCCCTTCAAATTAATCCCCCATGGGTGGGACTTGGTATGACGATTTAGACCTTATTAATTCATCCCAATCGACCTTATTGAGGGACTGGTGGTTCCTAAGGAATAATGACATATCCTTATTGAGCCCCTCCAATAAATGCCTCATGTGTGACTAAATTCATGGCCTACCCTCATGACAACATGCATATGATGAGTAAGTTCCTCTCTCGCTCTTTCCCAACTCGTCACGTGGAAAATGCTAGGCTTACAATTCAATTAAGCCCTGCTACCTAATGTGATTGATTGACAATCACAAATCAACACCTGCACACTTAAACATTATGTGCATCAAATATTTTAAAACAAGATTATAATTTAAATATAAATATTAGGCTAACATCACATGTCGAAGATAGTTGACTCATTCTGAAGTCCATGGGGTATCAAGTTCTAGGGTAATTTTTAGGGGCGAAATTTCGCCAATTGGCTATTTTTTTGGTTTTTTTCAAAAAATAAATTCGCTACTTGGTCATTTTTAGTGTCTAATATCGTCTATATTTACATAAAATATGTTTTTTTATCATAATATTTGCCAAAATTTACACATTTCAGTGTTAATTTTATGTTTCATATTTAATATTCACCTGCCTATATATAAACATGTTTTTTTCAATCCAAAACAATAGCCTAGAATACTATACTTAAGTATAATATTAGAATCCTTAAAAAATACCCACTATCAACACAATCTTGCATCACATGTACTTGTCTTTCCTATCACACTTGATGAACCATCGATGTACATGCTAAATATAAGCATATACAATTATAAATATTTGATCACGTTGAAATCATTTCACAATTTACATATACATTTGATCATTATTGAAATAATTCCATATTTCTCATAAACTTTTGATCACTTATATCAAAATCCAATTAACTTTCGATCACTATCAAAATCATATCTAAATCACATAAATTGATAATCATTAGCACAATAAATAGTTTCCAAGCAATTGTCTTTAATAATAAAAAACCATCCACACATGGTTGGGTCATTCAAAATTGAATGCCCTTAAATAATAATGCCCCAACAATGAATGTCAAACTCAAATGACACGATGGGGCACTACCAAATACTTCCAATGAATCCACTTGCATATCGATATCTCAAGTAAACTCATATCTTAGTTAAAAAAATATACCTAAGTAGATACTAGGGTATGAGGGACCAACTTCATAAGTGGATATGGTGCCAGGAAATGTTGAATATTGGAGTGGCATTGCTGGATTATGATTGCTTGAGACCAAGACTCAATGTAGTCATGATCTCGTTGGATTCATGTTCATTTGCAATGATTTGCAAGTCTTTCTCTTTCATGCACTAAATTTCTTATGAGACTTGTCCATTTCTCTTTTGCATGCACAATTGGTGTGGTGACAAGCATGTAAGAATTTCTTCAACTTCTGATATCTGATGTTTGCTCCCCATCAAGTTTTCTCCATGAATATTTGATTTCCTTTGCATGCATGCATTGGATGAAAGAAAAATGTGGATCTTCTCTCTCTCTTGCATGTAGGTATAGATGGTTGATAAAAACCTTTGCTTATGGAATTTTCTCATGGATACCTTTTTTTATGGCTTCTTGGGATGCATATCTAACTCTAATACCAAGCATTATTAGAGCTTACCACTTTTTGGCGTCATTGTCGAGGAAGCATTACCAATTTTAGCATCCTAACCAATATTCAATCACAACTCACCAGGTCGTTAATAATGAATGAGGATAAAGAGAGACCAGTTCAGAATATCTCTTCCTATATATTCTTCTGACCTAATCCAAGGAGAGAAAAACCAGCAAGAGGACTCGGTCTTAGTGATCCTCGTTGTATTAGAGAATCTCATTGAATTAATTCAAGGAGTGGTAACATCTCTTGGTGAGGATAGTCCCAAAGGCATAATCGACCCTATAGAAATTAACCCTCCCTCTTCTAAATCAAAACATTTTGAAGCCTTCAATTAGAGGCTCCAAATCCTATTCACAATGAGGGATGTGCCAAACCAGCCAAGAAATGAAAAGCATAGGGGAAGATGTGAACATAAAGAAGAGGAATAGTACACATTTTCCATTAGATAAATAGAAAAATAGAGGAATAGTACACATTTTCCATCCTTCCCCATTTCCATGGTTTACCTATAGAAGACCCAAATACCTTCTTATTTGAATTTGAAGTCTTGTGCAGGTCATATGAGTACACAATTGACTCCCAAAAACTTAGGTTGTTTCCTTCAACTCCAAAGGATGCTTCCCTAAGGTGGTTTATGGGGATAGAAAGAGGAAACATAAAAAAATGAGATTATATGAAAGAAACCTTCTAGGAAAAGTACTGGGACTATTGTATAGCAAGCGGAACAAGGGATGAGATATTCAAGATAATTCGGAGAGTTAATGAATCTTTGGAAAATTATACAAAAAGATATCAGTTCAGCTATAAGCAAGCCACCAATTGTAAATTAGATGACGCATCTCTCAAGCTTGTATTACTTAGAGGGATGAGGGAAGAATTGCTAGAACCAATGAATCTGATAATTGTTGGAGACATTTACCAACTCAACTGCAATGAGGTAAAATAAATGTTTAAGAATTACTCAAAGGCCAACACGAGGAAGGTAAGAGGGTGTAGGACCTCCGTACCCCCTTTCACGAAGGCTACCACTATAGGAATCACAAAGGAAAAGATTAAAAAATTGATTGAAGACATGAAAACATATATATTATAGTCATATCTTTGTAGTTGGACACTTTGCATCTGAAGCAGAAACAAGAGGAAATGGAAAAATATTTAGCTATATTCTACCCAAAATGATGAAGAAAAAAACCCCACAATGAATGTCCACTTGTTGTTCTTGCAATTATTTGCAACATCTTCATAGATAAACATGACACTAGTAATTGCCCCCAATTTCCAGGTTTAAAGATAATGTATCAAATCGTAGACCAGAACATGGAACAAATCTACTTCATTAATCAACGAAGATTTGGGTAGTCAACAACTCAATTTTCAAGTATGATTCCTAACCTCCAAAATCAAAATTCTATTTGGAAAAGTCAATACATTTCACCTCCTTGGTATCCACCTCAATATCTGGTTAATTAGTAGTACTGGAAATCACCTCCCCCTACTCCTTGGCCTCAATAGATGCCTTACAACCACCAACCTCATTTCAATCAAGGGGCACCGTGGTTAGGCCAACAAAAGTCTTATAGGTACTCTTAAAATCAACCCTCCCTTAGAACCTAATATTTCCACCTCCCCCTCGCCCCATGAACCAAATTATGAATAGACCCTCCTTGCTAGTGTAGCCTACTCCGAATCCAAACAATAAAGACGACCAACCAAATCAACCTGCATGTGCTAGTGAAGTTACCAAGTACCTAGCCTACATGATTTCTGCATTGGAATACCAAGCTACTCACCTACGTTTAAGAAAAACATTGGTTGCACCACCCTATCCAGAAAAAGACGGGGAAGAGAAATATTCCTTAGAGGAAACTGATATGGAGAAGGAAAAACCTCATGAATCCACTAAGCATCATTGCCTAGTTTTTCCCCCATTTCTAGAAAGACTCAAACATGTTAAGCAACAAACAAAACTAGCCTTTGACATTGTCAAAGAGTTGAGGCATTTATGGATCAAAATTCCATTATTAGAAGCCTTAAAAGATGTCCCAATCAATGGAAAAACTATCTGTTAGGATATTTATACACTTAGGAGTTAGTTAAGATCAACTTGTGTAATATATTCGTTAGGTAAAGTGTGCTTATTTAGTATGCATTTGTTAATATTCTAATCCAACGGTCATGATATGTTCTAGAAATAAAGTGATCCGACGGTTCAACTTCTCTTAGATCATACCTACCCTTGATCTGTGGTTTAGCACCCGATTGGTCCATGATCTCTATTTAAAGAGCATGGAGAGTCCTTGGCTAGTTGTTCGATTATGAGAAGCTCATTTGTAAATTTCTTTCTTTTGGATAATAAATTTCTCCAAGTAGTTGTTTGGCTGGGGCCGTGGACTGTTTCCCTCTCGAGGGTTTTAACCATGTCAAAACATCGGTATGTTGATATGTGATCTGTTTGTGTGAGTGGCTGCTCTTGGTGTTCGGTCTTTTGGGAGTACCTTGTGTACCCGAACATGGTATCAGAGCAAAGGTCTCATGTTCAATTCCCCCGAGCTACGCTGGAGGCAGGGTGTTGGAGTATCGGTACAACCTCCACATGGTATAATTGCTCCACCTCTGGGAATATAAAACAAGTGGACTAAGTGCCACTCCTGGTGATAGGGCCTTGTGATGGGTTTCAAATGTTCATCAACATCTGAAGGTTTTGGTGTAACGCCAAACCTTACATGTTATCAGCCTACTCCACTTTGGTGCAACAATCAAAGTGCCATCAAGCTTGCCAAAGATCCAGTTCTACATCAATGCAGCAAACACATTGAGCTACATATGCACTTCATCAGAAATCTTGTTCATGATCGTGTTCTTGAATTGCTCTGCTGCCCTATAGATGATCAAGTTGCAGACATCTTCACCAAGTCTCTTACAGAAGCGAATTTTTCTAAACTAGCGTCTATGTTAAGAGTTCAAGAATTTGTCATTAAGGGGGGATAGGCTTTAATGCCTCCTTCCTTCTCCTAATACTGCCACTTTGGTAAATCCTTCAATCCTATCCCAATTTGTTCTTAAGGGGGGATGTTAGGATATTTAGACACTTAGGAGTTAGTTAAGATCAACTTGTGTAATATATCTGTTAGGTAAAGTGTGTTTCTTTAGTGTGCATTAGTATGCATTTGTAAATATTCTAATATGACGGTCACGATATGTTCTAGACATAAAGTGATCCGACGGTTTAACTTCTCTTAGATCATACCTACCCTTGATCCGTGGCTTAATACTTGATTAGTCCATGATCTCTATTTAAAGAGCATGGAGGGTCCTTGGCTAGTGGATTGATTACGAGAAGCTCATTTGTAACTTTCTTTCTTTTGCATAATAAATTGCTCCAAGTAGCTATTTGGCTGGGGCCGTGGACTGTTTCCCCCTCGAGGGTTTTAACCACGTCAAAACATTGGTGTGTTGATCTGTGATCTGTTTGTGTGAGTGGTTGCACTTGGTGTTTGGTATTTTGGGAGTAACCTGTGTCACCCTATCCAGAAAAAGAAGGGGAAGAGAAATATTCCTTAGAGGAAACTGATAGGGAGAAGGAAAAACCTCAGGAATCCACTAAGCGTCATCGCCTAGTTTTTCCCCCATTTCTAGAAAGACTCAACCATGTTAAGAAACAAACAAAACCAGCCTTTGATATTGTCAAAGAGTTGAGGCATTTATGGATCAAAATTCCATTATTACAATCCCTAAAAGATGTCCCAATCTATGGAAAAACTATCAAGGAACTATGCCAATAAATACTAGGATGAAAGAAAAAAGATCCACTTACCATCCATGTGATAGGGAAATTGGAAGATATAATGTCAAGCTGGATAACCAGTCCGAAATATCATGGTCATGGTAGCCCCATTATAACAATATATATTGGGAGAAACCCCATTCCAAAAACACTAGTGGATATAGGAGAAGCAATAAACATCAAGACAAAAGAGGTCATGGAGACCCTAAAGCTGTAGAGTATGCTACATGAAACACCCATAGTGATCCTAATGCCTGATAAGTCAACTCATGTCAAACCTAAGAGGATGTTGGAAGACATTATAGTCACAGTTGATTCCTAGGAATAACCTATTTCTTTCATTATCCTAAACACCAAATCCAACCTAGAGGGTTACCCCCTCATTCTAGGAAGACCTTGGCTGGAAACAACTGATGCTTACATTGGATGTCATTTAAGGTATATGAAAATCAACCAAGGTAGAACCATCAAGAAGCTAATGCTTTATCTACAAGAAAAATCTATGATGGTCCTAACCAACTTCTTATTGATTTCCCAATATGAGGGTAGTGATTGTTATGATGGCCCGATCTAACCAATTGTCACCATTGAGCAATTTCTTACTTTGAAAGAACCATCGGAGGATGGGATAATCCCAAACTTCATGTAGAACATGTATACCTCCAATGTCTGAATTAGATATCTTGATGAATCTATAATGGAGGAGGATAATACACAGGACAAGTAACCTTCCACTATCCAAATTAGAGAGCTTGATGACTCTATAATCATGTAGGAGAATCCTAAGGGTAAAAAAGAGAAATATATTGCATCCTTTTCAAGTCTAATCAACCAGGACCCTCTAGGATACGTAAATGATTTCTTTGTGACTAAAGCACATGAGTTCAAGGACATAGCGATTGAAGCCATGCCTAGGAGATTCCTTAACAATACACAAATATGGTTAGACCACCAATCAAATATGATGAAACTGATGACATAGAAATCGATACTTATCAAAGAAAATTGATCAAATAGGCATAAGATGATTCAAGAGAACAACATAATTGTATTATAAAAATTCTGTAAAAAATTACAAACCTTGCATTAACCAGAGTGTCTCCAATCCCTTTAGCCGAATTTTCCTCTTCAAAATCCCCCCCCCCCCCCGATACACGAGAAATCCACCCTTTAAATAATAATTACCAAAAGAGTAAATCCCCATGAAACTGGGATTGTAAAATCCACATGAAACTAATGGCTAAGAAATTCTCGCCACCTAGTTCAAATCCCTAACAATTCATCTATGTTGGGATAATTTGATGACTTAAACCCTAGTTGGGAATCGCACATAAAAATTTTCATCTCATTTTTATCCAGCTTGTGCCAAATGCGGACAAAAATGTGGATCTTTCCCTCCACAACAAGATGTTCTCTTATTAATCGATCCACGTCTTCAATACTGACATGGTAAAGGCATTGAATTTTCCCTTTGGCCTCGTCACATCGGCGTTCAACCTGTTCAATCATTAATTTTGGTGGACAAGCATTCTCAATAATATCCATGGTAGGGAAGTGCAATATTTCCATAATGTTGTCGACAGCATACCATCTCCTTCCACAAATAGTCTATGCTGTATGGATTGTATCTTCAATCATTTCATTTAAGTCAAGCCAAGCACGTAATACAGTCCTGACCTTCTTCAACTGAAAACTGGTAAGGATAGTGATATCCTTTGGTCTATCCTTCATATACCTCTGCTAGTCCACAATATCTTCATAGGCCTTAGAAGCTTGTTGTCTCTTGGCTATCTACTCCTCAAGGGTGACAGACATTTTTCCGAAAGAAACATGAGTCTCCATAATGTCGTCCAGAGTATTAAACAATTCAGTTAATAATTCATAGTGTTCCTAATTGACTTGGATGGCCAAGTATTTAAATTCTTGCTGGGAAAACTTAGAGAAGGCAGAGGAAGCTGCACTTGCAGTTGCATCTTCACATTGTTTTTCAAGCATAGCTATCATTTGTGAATTGGTGGCATTTATAGCTTGTTCATCTTGTAATTTATCCTGGAGAGAGGTATCCTTCAGCTGTAACTCTTTAAACTGTCTTCAGATTCCCTTTCAATATTAGAAACATAAGTCTTATGCTCCTTTTTTGTTCTATCTAGTTCTTCTTCTATCTTCTTTATTTCTTCATTTTTTTATCAATCTCCATGTTCAGTGTGTTGACTGCATCAAGGTTTGCACCTGTAAATTCACCTAATGTTGTAGCCATATCAATTGCGTCTATCTGGGGATCATAAGACTGCTGAGTCCAGATTATCTGATTAGTGACAGGTGCTTCCAAACCACCTTGATCTCTGCTTCTCTTCCTTCCTTTTCTAACCACTGCCTTGGATGACCTGCTGTAGAAATAATCCCCAAGAGGGACTATAATATCTTCTTCAAACTCGGCCACTGATTTAGTAAATGATGAAGTCCCATTCACTGTTGAAACCAATGAAGATGTATGAGTCATGATGGGAGCGGGTATGGGAATAGTAATATGGGAGGTAGGCAAGGAAGAAGAGATGTTTTGAACAACTGTTGGTTTAGAGGTTGAAGAAAGGATCGGGGTGGAAATTTAAGAGAATGGAATGTGACTGTTAGTGGCTGGAAGTGATGATGAGGGTACTAAAATTTGCTCATGAATAGGTGATGATGAAATGATGAATGAGGGTAATTGCAGAGGGAATTTCAAGGATTGGGTCTCTGCAACAATAGTTGGAAGCATGGGATGTTGGACTGAGCTGGCTGGGATAGAAGCGGATGTAGAGGTCAAAGTGTGATAGAGTTGAGATATCGAGGATGATGGGATCGCCCCAGCAGGAAAAGTTGAGAGAGTTCGGATAGATTAGAGGATAAATGCTGAAGTTGAAGAATCAGAAACAAAAGTGGATTCTCGGATCCTTGGATTGGGGATAAAATCTTTCGTTTCATTATTATTGAACAAATATGTAACTGTTTGCAAATTCTCAGTTACTTCTTCGATCACAGGCACAAAATAATGCACTTCCTCTCCAGTATCACAGTCACTAACGTCTATGGTAAGGGTTTGAGAAGCACTAACCTGAATTTTCTATTTTTTAGCCAACTTAGCCTCAACTGTTGCTTGATCATCACACACTTGGGTGACTGTAGTAGTTACTTGAGTGTCAGTAGTAGTCTTAGCAGCTGTAGTTACTTGAGTGTCCAACACCGAATTTATTTGTGCTAACTTCTGCTTTGATTGTTGCGATGTCTACATCATAGCTTTCAATTGTTCAACAAACTTTACCTGTGGAGGGTCTTCCATAGGTATTTTACCCTTGTTCCCATCTGGATAAGTAATCACTGGTGGAACTCTTGCTTCTTGAGCTTATTTCTCTTCTCTGTCTTTTCTTACCTTTTCAAGGATCTCTAGCTCCATTGCTCTGTAGCCCAAAACCTTAGTTTTAAGATTTCGTTGATATTGCAAAATTTGGCTCTGTTCATATTTTCTCTTAGCCTTAGCCAAGACTTCAGAAAAGGTATTCACTCCATTGTATATGGAGTCATCAGGAACTTCTTCATGAGCATAACCATTCCTGATATGGTTTTGTTTGAAATGAGCATCAAGAAACCCCTTAGGGTCATGTTGTCTTTTAGGAGCAAAATCCAGTTTCAAAGAAACTATTTTGTCACCTAATACTGCAGCCCAAGTTGAAGTTGGGATGACTAATGGCCCAAGATCTAAAGAAAATTTAGGCTATCCTTTCCTTTTAGGACCAACGAGTTTTTTGTACACACCATCACCGACAGTATGAAAGGAAACCTATTCAATAACTAACCTATCAGGAACTATCCTGGGCAACAGATGGACAGTATTGCTACCCCAAATTCTGATGTATGAAAAGGATTCACCAACATACCAATCACCCATTGTGGTGATGAAGGCTCTGGCTTTAGCTGAAAAAGCATGAGCTTCCTCTTTGAATATTCTAAAATAAATACTACCCAGAAAGCGTTCACAAATGTCATAGAACAAAGTTGCATAATTGCTATCCCACAGTGCTGAATAATAAATAGGTACAGGAGGGGTCGGTAAAGTCCAGTTCCATCCTAAATTGGGATATTGGAATTCAGTGTAGAACACATCAATGATAAAAGCTGAAAATAAGAAATTCGGCTTCTTTTGGGCGGTAGCTTTCTAATAATCTTGAATGGTTGTTTTGAGTTCCAACGACAGGATATATGCCCAAGGGAAAGAATCACTAGTTGTTAGGACATGGTGGGATACCAGAGTCCACTCAGATTTAAACATAGAACACTTTGGAAGACCATAAATCCTACAAAGCATGGCTTCCAATAAGGGATAAGGCTCTCTAGAGTCTAAACTACGCAATCGGGTATAGGTTGTCGGCCCTCTACGAGAAACTGCTGGGTTCATTCATCAAGGACTTCAACATTTCGTTAAAGTTATACCTAGTCTTAGAAGATTGGGAGAACTCGACGTTAAGGGGTTGCACAACCGGTTTAAGAGCATAGTCTTTGGTAAAAACCTCAGGACGGAAGGTAGCTAACTGCAACCCTACGCTATCATTAAATGACCGGTATTTAGGGTTTGCATGGTCTACAATCCATTTAACTACGTCAGTATAGGGAAGGATAGCAGGCTTGGAAGCAATGGCATGTATCCGAGAATCCATAATTTTCTGATATGCCAACTGGTCATTTTGAATATCTGAAAGGTCATCGTTATAAAAAATCAAGTAGAACCTGTGCCAATCGATTTGGTAGGTTTCAATAATTCTACCACTAGTGTTTGAGAAGATGCTGAAGTTCGGGTCTTTGGTCGACATATCTTTGTGAGTGTTCTTGAAACGGGTGATTCGTGCCATTTTTGGAAGGTTGAATAGCTATGCTAAACACATAAACATGAAATCAAAACAAATTGAGAAACATGGCAACCATAAACAATAAAATGCGGAAACGACAGAAAAACCAACCTGAATTGACTGTGACTTGCGAAAATGATCCCTGGTAATATTTGCAGTAAAAGGAAAATCCACGTAGCAAGGTAAATTTTCGAACTGAAAATGATGAAGAAAATACAAAGAACCCATATATTTATAGATTTTCAACGAGTCAAATTCAAGCCGCGGGATTAAAAGAGATAAATGGTCG
The DNA here is from genome assembly GCA_001517045.1 of Pseudotsuga menziesii. Taxonomy (NCBI): domain Eukaryota; kingdom Viridiplantae; phylum Streptophyta; class Pinopsida; order Pinales; family Pinaceae; genus Pseudotsuga; species Pseudotsuga menziesii. The sequence continues at coordinate 121,083 of LPNX010171966.1, forward strand.
GGATCAAGTCTTGAGGGATGCAGAATCAGGCCATGAGATTTCAATTTTATTGATTTTCCTGGGATCCACAATCCGTAAATTGAGGGTTGTGAGATGTGGGTTTAAAACTTTAACAAACAAACAGGTATGAGAGTTCCCGCACTCCATAATCCACAATTTAACAGGACGCGGAAGTACAAAAATCTAAAAATTTAACTAACCTTTTTCGTAATCCGCAAATTGTGGGTTGCGGGTTGCAGAAACACACAACACAATTCATAATTCAAACTACTTCCTGTAATCCCCAATCCGCAATTGCGGGTTGCAGGTTGCGGGATGACAAACTTCCAAAGTAAGGAAAAAGAGGCCCACAATTTTTAGAATAACAATCCAAACTAGAAATTTTCAAAGGGAGAAAATCCTGCTCTTTTTTTTTTTACTAGAACGGTTATGAGGCTTTTTTAATTATCGACTGGCAAACCAGCTTCCAGAGGCTTTACATTCAGAAACTAGTCTATCATAAGCTTGGAATCCAGAAAAACAGGCTGCAAACTAACGATTGTGCCCTTTACAAAAGTTCTGATGAGCTGAACAGATACATAGAGAGAAAACCATAACCAACATAGCTTGTAAACAGAAATAGGAGACTAAACTTGAAAACAGAGCTTGTAAAAAGGGGAGAGCTTGAATTCTGAGAAGAAGATCATCAGCGATCTGGTTTAGGTGCCTTTCTATTCTCTTTAGTCAGATCTGCTACCTTCTTTTCCAGTTCCTTCAGTCTGGAACCAATTCCTCCAGTGGCCTCAGCCAAATCCTTTATAATTTCCAGCTTGTCATCATAGAGCTCGTCCCTCAATTCTTTTAAATCTGAGTTCTAATAATGGAGCTGAAAGGGGGACGCTGCCTGATATAGAGTCGAGACAATGGCCTCATCTGAAGAGAGGGAAGTAACAATACAGATCCTTGGGATATCCTTTACTGACAAGGCGATTTACCTTGCTGGATGAGGATCTTCCTTGAGGGCGATTATTGGATGCCAATTCCCCTGGAAACAGACCCAGAACAAAGGATCGAGGTCATGATTCCAACGCTGCTGTTAAGTTGAATTATTGCTGTGGTTTGTACAAAACAAAATCCTCAAGATATTTGCCCACGCTGAGCTTAAGAAGCACGAGATTCTCATTGGAAATCCTGTACAGAGCTGAAAAGGACAGAGTCGCTCTGGCTAAGGGATGGTCACATGACTGATGTCTCCATTTAGACTTAGATCTCCTTTGTTCAACTAGACTCCCAAGTTTGCTTCATGATCAGCTAAGTTGTTCAGATGCCGGAGAACGTGGAAGAATTTCACCTCTTCAAATTCTTTCATTTTGAGTGAGACTTTCCTGTAGATGTGTGTCAGCTCCATATTGTTTGGAGGCTTCTTCAGAATGAGAGCCTGGATGGTGATTCGGGAATCACTTATTATAGCAAGCTTCTTAATGGAGAGTGCTCTAGCTTGAGTGAGACCCTGCCAAATGGAAAGGAATTCGGCAGCATTGTTTGTTTTTTTGCCCAGGCCCCAGGAGAAATTGAGGATAATCCTCCCGGTAACATCAATTATAACTCCTCCACTTCCTGCAAGCCCTGGATTTCCCTTCGAGGCCCCGTCAACCTGCAGTATGTGCTCATTCAGTGCAGATATCCATTTAATGAACTCCTGCTCTTCTAATCTAATTTCCCAAGGATCATGATGCTTAACCGAGAGCTTGGTTCTGGTGAGAATTGAGGGGTCGATCTGAAGGAACCAGCTGTGATCCTTATGGTCTGGGGAGGATTCATTGGTTAGATTTGGATTTGAAGAGACCAGCTCTCCAATCAGGGCTTTCACTTTAGTGGCAACTTGGGCCGGGGTACCTGCTTTGTCCCGAAAAACTCTGTTATTTCTTTCCAACCAAACTTTCCAGCAGAAAATTTTGGGAATCCACATCCAACACAATTTTATCAGCTTCAGTTTGGAGAAAATCCTGCTCTTATTAGGCCAACTGTGAAGACATAAACATCAAAAGAATCATGATGAAAAAACCCCACAATGAAAGGAATTTGAACCATTACCTCTGTATTTAAAGTATTTGGGGCTCCCATGCTCAAATAAGACATGGGATCTATTGTACCTACAACAATCCCTAACCAAGTTAAAAAAAGTCCTCAAGTGATGCATATAATATCAATTTTTCTTAAGAAACGAAAAATGTTTTATGATGATGAACAAGGGCATTGTTTTGGGACACCACATTTTAGCAAGTGGAGTTCAAGTAGACCCCATAAAATTTGTCATCATTGATCAACTTAGCATACCCAAAAAATAGAAATATTTTAGGAGTCTATTGTGACATGCTGATTAATACCTTAGGTTTATCAAAGGATTTGGTAAGATTGCTTCCCCTTTATTTACCCCTCTCTCTAAAGACATGGAACTCCTATGGACCCCCCTCCTTCCGAACATGATTTTGAACAACTAAACGAGAAGCTGACAACTGCTCCCACCCTACGTGGACCAAATTGGGAATTTCCATTTCACATACATATAGATGCATCTCATAGATGCACTAGGGTAGTATTCGGGAAAAAGGAAAAAGCATTCATGTATGTAGTATACTATATCGGTAAAAGGAATTCTTAGTGGCAGTATACGCTTTGAATAAATTACACTATCACAGAAAAGGAATACTCAGTGGTAGTATATGCGTATTGCCCCCCCAACAATTCCCTTTGATTTTGAGAAAATCAAAGGGCCCCTCATGTAAATTGTCATAAATACTTAACTTTTGGTTTTCTTACTTGATTAGTTAGTTGTTTGATGATGCCCTTTTACATCTTTGACTTTCTATGTTGCATTTTCTTTGGCTTGGTTTTTCACGAGATAAGGATTTGGTGGTTTGACTCATCTGTGTTTGGGTTCTCTCACTAATACTTCCATGCCCTTAATTAAGTTTATCTAAGTTGATCGCATGCTTTGGTTTGACTTTGTTTGGTTAGTATCACATTTCAACGACTTCTCCAATTTTCGATCTTTCAATGCATAAGTGAATTTAGGTATTTTAACAGATCACAATTGTTTAACTAAGAAATTGATTTTATGATTGTGACTCTCATCTTCAAAAAGTTTATATTTATAAATGGAGGTAAGCCTTTAATTCTAAATTTTTAAAGATCTATTACATTTTACAAGCTTTAAAACATTTTCTTACCTATTTGTAATTTTCTGAAACAAATTTAAAATTACTCCATTTATGCTTTTTCCTTGAAAATTTATTTGCATCTCAACCTTATTTATGAAAAGGGATAATGATTCTAATATTAGCAAATTATCATTCATATAACTTTTAAATTTTATTTAAAATTATCCCACTTTCTCATATTGTTATTCATTTACATGAAATCAATAATTCCAACTTTATTTTAAAAACTTTATGATGGTGTTTATATGTAAACATATAAAAATATTACTTGATTTTAAAACCTTTATGATGATGGTGTTTATATGTTAACATTTTTCTTTTTAGAAAAGAAAGTTATATTTTGTTACATTGATATATATCAATGTCATTTATTATACATTTGGGATTATAATTGGAGTTAGGGTAAATATTTTTATTAATTTAAGGAATGATATGTTTTTTCTTTAATTATACGCAATGACATACCAAAGAGTTTTTTTCTATAATTAATATTGTATTTCTTTTGTAGATTAAAATTTGATAGAACAAATATTAAAGGAGATGTGATTCAACCAATTCGTAAATTAAAAAAAAACAAAAAACACGGAAGATTGTTGAAGACAATTCTCCCCCATTGTAAAAATCAAAACCAACACATTAGAAAAAAGTTCAGAAGAATAAATTTATAACTAAATTTAGTTGTTAGCGTATGTGAACGTGAAACCAGTAGATTTTGAAAGATTTAATGAATACTATTTGTGCAACAATCTCATGAAATCGGTTTGAAAGTTTGGTAGTCAGTTTACGATCAGGAGGACACACGTCTTCTTCCAACCAGCTCACTAAATGACTATACAAATTTTACTTGATCACTTATCTTCCCCAAAGGTTTAAGTAAACTCGGAATTTCGATCAATAAAATAAGATTGAACCATTTCTACAATCCTTGACTAACAGCTTAATCAAGAGTCCATCGATCCAAGTTGTTTTTCAAAATAGTTCACACAATTACTTGGTCATGCATGCGTGGAGAATCAAATGGAGAGGAATCTTCAAATGTAGACCAAATAAGTTTATTCATTTTCTTTTTTCTTTTAATTCCTTGTCTCGTTGCATAACTTTATGTGTAACTATATCTGCAGAATCATAAACATACTCTTTATTGATTATGAAAATGTTGGTGCTTTAATATTTAGTGTTTCTGTCTTTATTTCAGTAAGCAAGTAATACTATATTATTTTATGCATCAAGATTAATGGTAAATCATGCTCAATCATGCTCCTACCTAGGAAAGGATAGGTTAAGTTTTCATTATTTTATGTGGTTCATTAAGTTATATTTATGTAGCCTTTTGCTGTGTTTTTATAGGATTTTTTTCCTGCTATTTTCTGTTGTAGTTTTACAGGCAGTTTAGTAGTCACTAATAGTGTTATTTTGTAGCTACTAATTGTTTTCATTTATGTTGCATCATAGGTTAGATTATATTGCATTTTTAGGATCCTAATTGCATTCAAGAATCCATATAATTCCAATTACTAAGTCTCCCTTTTGGGGAGCAAATTTGCATAGTGACAACATGGCCCTTGTTCCTATGAGAAGTGGCTACTTCAAACAAACACGGAACTGCTTTAAGGATATTGTTTGGCCTACTTATCCTTGTTGACGTGCAGGTCAGATCTGCTCATCAATACATAACCCATATTACCCTTAGTTCCTATGAACCCTTATACTAGCCCCTAATTTCTATAACACTTATTAGAGCTATTCCTTAATTATATCCCCTATTTCTCATAAGACCAAAGAATTGCATTCTTCATCCTCTAAAACATTCCACCTCTATATAACCTCTAAACCCTGTATTCCATCCACAACCTATATAAATCTTAACGATAATACTATGGCCGTTATAACTCATATAAACCCTTATATTTACAAACTTTAACCCCTATATATTATAAATTCCATTGGCATCATCACCATCATTGTCATCATCAACGTCATCATCGTTGTCATTAGGGACATTTAGAGTATCATACGGTAATATGGAAGGTTTCCCTCCATATGTGTCTTAATTTCTATACAGTTAAGCAGGGCAAATTATAAAATACGACCCACCCCTCTCCAACCTATTTAAATCCTCTACTAAATTTGTACCAATATGTCATATTGAAACTTAGGATTTTCAATCCCCCTAACACATTCAAATTGACATTGAACATCTTCCTAAATAATATATTCCTAATGCCTTAGTATACCACCACTTAGATAAGGAACATACATGCACTCTCTCCCATATCACACCCCTAGCTCCAGAGCATCTAATTGATTACATCCATCTCATATTCATGTAGTTTGTATTGTTTAACATATTTGGAAACCCTCAAGTTGCATGCATCTCGATAAGAATTTTATTCGTAATGTGTGTATTGTTTCTTCTTGTGTGGGTAGTTAGAAAGTGGACATTGTAAATCCTATAAAAAGGCTATAAGTTTCACTCATAGAGGTGAGTAAGCATTTGGATTCTCTCTAATATATGGGCCTTCCATGTTGTAGGTGTTCTTTAAGATATATTTGAGTGCTTATGTTTAACTCTGGGATTATTTTCAAGCTTGCATCAGGATGTCATCTTTGTTTATGGTTTGTAGGTTTACATTTCTTATCAAATGGTATTAGAGAATTGAGATATTTTCTTACTTCTCACAACACTAAGAGTACCTGGAGGTCATCCCTCCTCTCACCATTAGAATGCACGAACAATTAGAATGTTTTAAGCAACATGTGTGCCTCTTAATTAGTAATTTTCATCATCATCACCATCGTCATCATTGTCCTTATCATCATCGTCATCATCGTAGACATCAAAATTATTGTCAACATTGTCATCGTCACATATTATCTTAATTAATTTCATCATCCTTGTGATGATGAAAAATGCATTCAAATACCTGACATGAATTTAGTAATGGAGATTTGGCCTCTAAGTGGGAATGCATGCACAGTTGGCACATTCTGATCACTATGGATTAGTCATAATTATTAAGTGTCATCATCACCATGCATCATCATCATCATCATTTTCATTATGAGCGTGATCATTATCGTCATCACTGACATTATTCATCTCATTATCACCACCGTCCTCATGATCATGGTCATGGTCATTGTCACTGCCATTATAAGCATCGTCATTATCTACATCATCATAAATGTCAGCAACATCATTATCATCATCCTCAACATATTAGGCATCAACAATATTATCACCATCGTCGTCATAATTGTCATCATCATATATCATTGCAGTCATTGACATCATTGTGATGATGAGAGAGTGTTGGTAGGGAATTTATCCTGTGGCTGGGGTTGAGGACACCAACATACTAGAGGTTCTACAGGCCGACATATAAGGTTCTTCAAGTATATAATAAAGCAAAATTTCAAGGATTAAGAGGATGCATACCTTATTTCAAAGGTTGATCCTAGCTTTGACTTCTCTCCAAGTGCTCCTTAGATCCACTGCTCCAATACCTGCAACAATTAAATTACCATTCTCAAAGCACCTTCTGTTATCATAAAATTAGAGATATGAACATATATTGAGATTGAAACTTAAAATAAAAGCACAATCAAGATCATTACTCATTAATAACTGAAACATGCATAATACATATGTGGAAGGAAATAACTTTCTTTATTAATGAAGTTCTTGGAACAAACATATATAACTTTGTCTTATCTGACTTCTTTAAAACCTAGTTCTGAGCCCTCTTGCTTCTCTTCTCCAAAATAAATCCTCCAGCATAACCTTGTCTCCAAAATGGTCCCCCTTTTCCTCTAGCCCCTCTCCCCTTTTTATTGTTCATTGGGAGGAGGAGTTACGATGTTAAGGTCGTTGAGGAAGTTGGGGTAGTTGCCAAATCGACCCCAACCACCTCGTGATTAGTTTGATTCTTATTTTTAACAATTTTTATGGAATAGGCGGGTAGAACAATGGAAACCTACTAATGATTCGCAAGTTTCCTTAAGGAAACTCGTATATGCAACTTTTTGGGGTAAATACACAGGTTAATTGTGGGAAACTCGCATATAATACACTGGTTGTCAACAAGAAAGTTGTGTATATATCTAAAACACATAATAGAAATATGTTCATGCTGTAGTAAACATCATGGATTTTAGGTCAAAATTTCCTACACTGATAAGTCACTTCAATCCAATTTGTCCTTTTTTATGATGACACATTGAGTATCTTCACTCGGATGGAGAAGTGCCATTCCGAGGTATACAAAATGCCCCCCAATGTATTAGTTTAGAGGGTAATGATGACATAAACACATTATAATTATAATATCAGAGGAATCAGAATCTAGGCTGCAAAGGAGTACCTAAAACAAACAAATAGAGGTCAGTTTACAATATCATCACTGAGGATGCCATGTTCAATGATTTGGAACACTAGCTCCTTTACAAGATACATATACATCATATGATATGGGCTACAAGGCCATGCATGATTTTACAAAGTGGATTGCATCCACATGAGTATAATAAAATATCTTCAAAGCTGGAGTTGTGTCGCAGGATATGGCATGATCTTGAAAAACTTAGGTTTTATGAGCTGAAAACCCAAGGTCGTCGTCCAAATCCGTAGCAAAAAGTAAGAATCCAAACCATGTGAATAAAGTAGTTGAAGTCGAACATGGAGGATACCGTAGGAGTATTGATAAAATAGGTGTACCTATAACAAACACAAGGGATAACACCAAAATGGAAAGTGGATCCCAAGGCACTATCCAAAACTCTAGGTCTTCATCATTAGCTAGTGTTGATAGGAAGTCATTTGTGAGAAGGAAGGTATTCATGAATCCTTCAATAGATCACATGAGTAAAGTGGTATATTGTATGAGGTAAGGTGGCATAGATCAATCTCAAAGATATTCATGAAAGAATCAAGGTAAATGGATGGAGGTTAAGGATCTTTGAACAGTGAGCATGACACATAAGTGACCCAAGGAAGATTTAGACTTAAAAGAGACAGCCGGACCTATCTGCAATGTAGGAGACATTATCAGATTCCCCATATACTTGGAACAAGTACTTATTGGAGGAGTATTGACTCAGAGTGCATGTTGAAAATAGAAAGCCCAAAACGAAGACTTGATTGCTAGGTAACTCAAACTGGTGCTTTGTTCAAGGATAACGGTGAACTTGTTGCCAAGAAACTTACAATTTAGAGAGAGTATTTCCTTCCTTTCTTTCTTGTAAATTTTTAATGAGTCCATGAAAGAAAACTTAGGACCTTCTTCTTTTTTGAGCAAGCTTGAAGAAGAGATAAAATAATGCTTAATAAATAAATGATTCGTGGATTTTACGAGCCCAAATTAGTGGATGCTTGATCATGTTTCCACAATTTGAGAGTATGAAAACACCAAAGAAGACTCTAGGGGGGATATTTTTCGTAAAGTTAGTCTTCTAAGTTCAAAAAGTATAAAACAATCCAGAGGAGAAATCTCTTAGCTCAAAAGAACTAAGGTATTCCTTTTTCGAAGTTAGTCGACAAGGTCCAAAAAAGGGGTAAACTATCACCATACCGACGCTCCTTCAAGAGAAAGCATAAAACTTTGGTTTAGCGAGTGTGAAGGAAAGCAATATCACTTGGGTTGTTCCATTTATTTGCGAGTATGGGGAAACCAAAAATAAACTCGATGATTTTGTAATGAGGTTTTAACAAGCATGACAATGGCATAAAGAACACTCGAAATATTTTTCATAGTTTAAACTAGAGCACAAAAATAAAAAAGTAATCTCAAACATGTTCCTTTTTTGTAAATATAGTCTTCGAGGCTCAAAAAAAAGATAAACCTATACCTGGAAATACTCTTCTAGACACAGTGGGATAGAGTATTCCTTTTTTGTAATTAGTCCACATGGTCCAGAAAAGGGTTAAACTTATACCAATGTGGATGATCTGTCACTTCCTTTAACAAGTTTGTAAGAACAAGTGAACTCGACAATCTAGTCATGTTTAGCGAGTCAGACCAGAGCTTAAAGGTAATTCAATATGACGGGAGCCTATATAAAAAGGGTGGTAAAAAAAAGAAAGAGTATGAGGCTCATCTTTTCGCTTCTCATAGAAACTAAGGAGGCTCCCGAGACCTAGCAACGTGTAGCATGGGTACCATAATAATAATAAAGGTTCTAACTAGGGTGACCCATGTTAGGTAGGCTCTAATATATGGAAAAACAATGACTGTTGAAGAATATTAGGAGGCTACAAATCACATTCCATGGAGGAAAATTGATCCTACGGTTTAAAGCGGGATAAGGTATAGATGTAAAATGAAATGTGAAAATATTCTACCCTATATGTCGGGATATAATATACAATTTTCGTTCATGGCCTGCATCCAACTCTAGGAAAAATTCAAACAACATTAGTTATAGCATTTAAAATAAAAAAGAAACTATGCAAAGTGGGTAATTTTTTTTAAACCATAAATAGTAACTTTGGTTAAAAAACTAAGTCATTTGGTTTTTCACCTTGGAGTGGTGCAAAACATCCCTAGATATTCAAACGCTTGGTACGATCAATCCGATGGGCCAATTTCGAATCCGCAAGTTGCAGTTAGGTATTCTCTCTCCTATCTTCATTTTCATACCATTTATTTGATGTTTTTCCTGCATTTTTTGATGTTTTAGTGAGTTGAAAATGATGAAAAATGGGATACATGGGTAGAGACCTATGAAGTCGTATATTCGAAAACAATGCGTGGGTGGAAAGGTTGATACACGTGTATGGTACGCATTGTGATAAACGCTGTACACACGTATTTTGTGGGTTGTGTGGAAAACATGGTCATTGACCCATAATTAATGGATTTTTTGTAGAAATGTTTCTTGAAAGGCGTGAGAGAGAGTATGAGGATCTGGACCTAGAAGCTATGTGTGATCCTTTGACCTTAAATGCCCTTCGGCGTTACATTTTTCTCAAATTCTTCCACATGGCCAATATGTGCGCCCAACAGAGATTATTGGAAACATTGGTGGGGTACTGGGATCCTGACCAAAGTGTGTTTGATCTACAAGGAGAGACATTGGACATTACCATGGGGGATATATATTTCATCACAGATTTTTTGCATCATGTGGTGGTCATGAACTTAATTGGTTCAGGCCGTGGTGGTGATCATGATTGAGTGTTCAAGACTACATGGACACTTACTGTGTGCCCGCAACACAAAATTCGGGCACTCAAGTTCCTATCAGGTAGATTGTGAGCTTTCCATTGAAGGTTATTGTGATTACTATTACACGAGTTGTTGGTGTATCATCTTTGCATTTGGCCACTCATAACCACATGCACCTAGGTGTGGAATGTCTGTACAATGTTGTTTTTTATTAGTGTTCAGACCTTGTTATGAACATGAAAAAACAACACAATGATTGTAAGTTAGGAAAAAAGAAGAGTTTTATATATCTGAGTATCTTAACTGCTTTCTTCTTTGAGCATATTCCAGCATTGAGCCCCAAGGTGACTCTCATGTATCCTCATCCACGTGAGCCTAGGCTTATCCATGAGACAGGGTGGTGGGGATATCATGGGTTCCTATGATGACGAATTTCACTCATGGTGGAGTTAGCATGTGTCAACTTTTGAGCAATTTCCATATGTTGGACTAGCTTTTCGAGGTGATCCAGAGCTCATGCTTCCTCCTGGAGAAGCATGGGGAGAGATGGGTACATTTTTGCTTTTCATATATTTATTTTTTATGATTTTTTTTGTGAAATAAGTATATACATATATGTATCTTTATGATTCTAATTCAAAATGTATGATGCAAACATTCGACCGGTACGGTCGTATGGGCATCCGAGGACCTTTGTATGACCAATTCAAAGGGGTGGAGAAAATGCCATGCTTAGGACTATTGAGGGAAAAATGGCTCGACTCACACTTGACATTCCTACCCTCCGAATGGATAGGATACCTATTGACATGCAAGAGAATGTAGTGAAGGTGCCGCTGCATGGTTAAGGATGCTCCAGAAGGTTTCTAGAGTTTCCCTTTGTTACTAGGAGGTCGTAGCAAAGGCGGTTGAGGCTCCATATTCTCCTTAGGGTTTTATCATAATGAGGGATTACGATCCCAGTTTTTTTATTTTGTTATGTTATTATGATTGTATATCTAGACCTAGACTCGATATTATGGACCCACTTTATATATACATATGGTGATTTGTATTTACATGTGTTTCTATTTGTATGTCTAATTATTTTTTACAATGTATGTGACAAATGCCAATTGAGAATATAATTTGCATATGTGTCAGTTAATTTATTTTTATGTCTTGAAATGTGTTTGTATATAATGTGATCAAAATGTCCCTCAAACAATCTAATTCTTAATAAATGACGAAGTAAAGTAGGATGTTTCACTTGATAATCAGCGTTAAGCTGAAAAACAAATAATCGGGAGTCGAGTCTCACCTCAAGACATGAAATATCATGTATTACAACATCTCTTAGTAGCTCAATGACAGAACTATATTTGGCCATATTGTTAGTGGAAGGGCCTAGACAGGCCCCTCCAGAGGCAACTAGTTGTCTTGTGGGTGAATAGATGACCCAAACAATCAACTCAAGGTTGCAAGTGTGATGGCTTGTCCCGCCAGCGAATATTATAAAGCTCTCCATGGGCATCTGAAACACAACCAGATTTACATAAGAAACACTAAACAAATATAACCATTTACAAAGTTATACAAATATATACAAGAAAAATCATGTATCCTAGGCATTATACTTTTTTCAGGTAGAGCCCGTTTTGAGGCTCCGACAACTTATTCCCATCATAATATATTAATTCATATGATCCCTTCTTCAAGACTTTAGATAGGATATATGGCCCAAGCCACATTTACTTGAATTTTCCCGCCCCCAAGGGTTCCTTGTCTTGGTCATAAACTAAAACAAGGTCTCCTTCAGTGAAGATCCTTGGTTTAACTAATTTGCCAAATTGGATTTTCACTAGTTTCTTGTGTGCTTCGTTTGCTGTAAGCGCATCTATGTGTTTGTTCATATAGGTTTTATAAATGCAACAAACATTCTTCTAAAGTGGAAGTCTCGGGAAACAATCGTATCGCAAGTTTCAATGATGGTATCTCACATTCAATTAGTGTGACTGTTTCCACCCCATGAACGAGTTGGAAAGGTGAAAAACTTGTAGTGGTCTTGACTGTGGTTTGGTATTCCCAAAGCGCAAGATAAAGCATGATGTGCCAATACGACCTACTGGCATTAATAGTCCATTTAAGAATGGTTTTCAAATTATTATTAACAACTTCTACTTATACATTCGCATGCAGGTAAAACGAAGATGAGTGATATTGTTTGAAACTAAGCATTGTAGTTAATTCAGTCATCATCTTATTTTGGAAGTGACTGCCATGGTCAATGAAAATCTGTTTTGGGATACCGAATCTAGAAATAATTTGGTTAAATATGAAATAAGCCGCAGTCTTACCATCAGCTTTCTGGTATAAAGATGACAAGGATGACAATGTTTAATAGCTTCCACACAATTTTTAAAGATGGTGGGCCAAAAATAGTCGGCACACAAGATTTTATGGGATGTTGCTAACCCAGATAAATGACCCCCACATGCTCCACCATGGGCATCATTGAGGACTAAATATGCCTCTTTGTGAGTGAGACACCGAAGCAAGATTGAGTCTACCCCTCTTCTATATAGTGTATCACTAATGATGAGGTAGTTTTTCGCGTTAACTCATAGCTTTCATCATTCTTCTCACGAGTAAGGCATGGGACACTTCAGAGTTTGAAGATATATCAAAATATCTCCATACCAAGGATCTAAGGTTAATATTAAGAATATGTGTTCACTTGGGAGTGATTCATCTTCCAGCACAATGCTTTCATCACTAGGGAACTCAAATATAAGCTCTGCGAACACTAGGGGGTTTTTGGACTTGGCGGATTGAAAATATAGGTCAAACTCTTGGAGTATGATGATCCACTTGTTGAATTTTCCCCTGATTATTCGTTGGGATAAATCATATTGGAAAGGATTTACATTTACCATGATAGTGGTTGTTCGTAATAAGATATAGTTACACAACCTTTGAACGACGTACATCGCTACTAGTGCCAACTTCTTGACGTGTGAGTAACGAAGTTTAGGCCCTGCCAAAGCTCGAATGAGACAGTAGATGACATGCTCTTGGAGCTGATGATATTCCTGAACCATCACTATGCTAAATGTAGAATCTGATTTGTCCAGATACATTATAAGGTCTTTAGTGTAATATGGCGGGTGCAAGAAAGGCGCTGACAGTAATGAATTTTTAAGTGCCTCAAATGACTATTATGCAGCTTCATCCGATAGAAATGGAGTGTCTTTCTTAAGAAGACACATGAATCCTTTAGTGATCTTGGCATAATTAACTATAAATCATTTGAGACAATTGGATTTTCCTTGTAATATTTGAAGTTGTCTAATGGTTCGAGGAGGAGGCAGATTGATAATTGCCTCAAATTTTAATGGATTAACCCTTATGCCTTTGTTGGATACAATAAATCCTAATAGACGTCCCATTTTGACACAAAAGATGCATTTATGGGGATTTAAACGAACCTTGTAGTGTCGACATATTTCAAATACTAACCGTAGATGATCCATACGATCTTTCCTCTTTCAAGAATGTGTCAAAAGACCATCTAAGTAGGGCTCGACGATATGCTTAATGTTGTGGAAGGTGAAATTCATTCCCCGTTGAAAAGTAGCTCTTGCGTTTTTCAAGCCAAAAGGAATTTTATTGTACACGAAAGTAACCCAAGGACAAATGAAATCAGTCTTATGTTGGTCTTTAGGTTTGATTTGGATCTTATTATATCCTGAAAAACCGTTCATAAAGGAAAATACTTCACTACCTGCACACACGTCAATTATTTGATGAATAAATGGTGTAGGGTAGTTGTCCTTAAGACATGCTTTGTTTAAATCTATGAAGTCTGTACAAACATGAATAGTTCCTTGTTTCTTATCTACTGGGATTGGATTAGATACCCATTATGTTAATGAGATAGAGTATATGAACCCATCTTTCAACAACTTTTCTACTTCAGCTTTAGCAGCTGCTGCCTTCTTAGGGTTAACATGATGTAGTTTTTTCCAAACATGTTTAACGTTGGGATAAGTCCTTATTTAGTGTTCAACAATAGATGGGTCTATTCTTGGAATTTCCTCATATGACCAAGAAAATACGTCACGGAATTCGTTGAAAAGGGCTGTATAAATGGAAATTTATTCAGGAGAAGGGTTTGTTCCAGTGTAAACATTTTCCATGATGCCAAGTTTGGTGGAGATGTTGATCGGTATTGTTTTGGAAATTTTCTCCATATTCCCCTCGGCAAACACTCCTTCCTTGGGTAGCAGGTTTACGGGTTGATCAACACCTTCACTCAGTCTCACGTGAAACTTAGAATTCTTTATTTTGCTCAGTTCTGGCAGGAAATAGGACTTGTGATGCAGATCTTCTTAAATTTTGTCAGGTCCTATTATAGCCTCTAAAATAGCTTCATCTGATGGTAAAACCATATCCAAGCAATCTTAAGAGTATGTCGAGTTCACTACCCACGCAGACAAGTAGGATTCATCTGACTCCTCTGAGATTGAAGGATTCGAGATGGAATCAACAACAACATCATAAATGGATTGATAAGCTACTTCTGATGTAGATAATGGTACTTCAGGTTCAACTTGTGAGGGAAGAATCCACGGGTCAGTTCTATTTGAAACTGAAGAAACTACCTCAGATATACAAACAGTCTTCCCTATACTAGTCATTCCAAGGTAGTTTATAAGAGCAGGAAAATCGAAAGTTCTCATAAGTGAAGTGTACATCCCAACTCCTAGACTTTTGTTCCTTGGGCATGCTTGATTAATTAGTGGAACATTGGATTTCGATGTGTCTATATGAATTTTTTGGGTATAGGATAGTTGATCAATAGTGACTATCTTCCCTTCATGGGGGAATATGAGGACCCAAAAAACTAATGACGTAATTGCACACATGGTGTAGGTCTAGCTTCTGCCCAAAAATAAGTTTTAATCCAGTGGAGCGTCTACTACCTCTACTTCAAATGAAACCACTTTTACTACGAATTATATATCAAAAGAAGGAAAGATACCATGCAGACGAAAATACCTTCCATCAAAAGCAGTCAGCAAGGTGTTAGACAGAACCAACTCAGGAGATCCTAGAGATTTCTAGCATGATATGGTCATCACACACATAGATGTACCTTCTTCTATAATTGTTCATGCACTAGTTTTTTCTCCATGGACTACTTTGATTTGGAAAGCAACATGGTAAAGTAAGAGAGGTTTGACATTAGACAAGACAAACTTAGCCATTAAACCTGTAGAATCTAAACTCCTGATATCAGCTAAAAGTGCATTACATTGCGAAGGGAAACTTTGTAACACTTTCAAAACAGACATAGCACAAGGAGTTTGGGATAATTCTTCCACAACTAAATAGTTGGGAGCAACCCATGCTTCAGGATTGTGTGATGCCCTATTATAGACACCTTTCAGTGTCTTAGGGATAGGGTCAGTCAGTTTCTCAATGGAAAGTGGGGTTGGCGTTTCAACAACTTGTTTGTATTTTTGTGATGACTCAAACTCATATTTTTTAGCTCTGGTTTGCAGAAAGGCATGAGATCGAACCATATTGATATTTGACTGATAAGAAGAAGAATCATTTTGAGTGCCCCCAACGGTATTAGGGTAACTCAAAGTTGTATTTTTTCCTTTTGGGAATGGATCCTTAAGGACAATAGGTTGTTGCTTTAACAACTTCTGAGCTTGCTCCATGAGGGGGAATTGATAGGTTAGGTGATCTTCCTGGAAAAATCTTAAAAATAAATTTCACTTTTTTTTCTCCCCCCCCCCTACCCCTCAGTGTTGTTCACGGGTTTAGGTTTATTTTGATTTCTCTCTCCCTTATTTCCCTTTTTTTCTTCTCACTGGTTGTTGAGTACCATTTTGATTGGATTGTGTGTTGAAAACATTAACGTTTTGAGGGGAGGGAGTGGTGGCATTAGATGCCTCTACTGCGGACTACTTCATAGATAGCCCATGTATTTGTTTCGCTAAAGATTCCAAAATAGGTGATTCAACTGAACCCACAATTCCATTAGCATGTGGTCCAAGCTTTGGTTTCACAAAGTCAATATTGGAACTTGGTACATCAGGTATGATTTCATAAAGGATCCTAGACTGAGCATCAATCAAATCAAGTTGTTGGGCCCTTAAAATGACTTCCTCCTCAGTTGTTACCCCCAAAGTAGAAATGCATTTTGAAATATACGGCAATAAAGATTTCAAAAACCATTCTAATAAAAACTTGGGAGTAATGTTGGCTTTAATCAACGTCTTCTACCTTCGCCATTCCTGAATATGGTTAGAAATGTGCGTAGCCTTATTTTCTCTAAAGTTTGACAAAAGGTCTGTGCCAGCATCATACCGGATAAGGAGTTGGAAGTGGTTGAGAAAAACTGTCGCTAAATCAAGGAAACTATCGTAAGTGGCAGATGGAAGTTCAATGTACCATTTGGATGCTACGCTAGCTAGCTAAGGTTCTTTGAAAAAATCATAGCCAAATCGAATCGTCATTCAACAAATTGGAGGAACACCATAAATTAAATGTAGTCACATGGTCACCAGGATCCTCTCTCTGATTTTTCCTTCAAAATTGGGAATGTTTGAAGGTAATTTGATTGGAACTGGTATTCAGGTCGGGTCATGACACATGGGGTCATTCATCAATTTTGAAATATCTAACAAGTTTAAAGTTGCTAGGAACAAAAGATGAGGTCTATTCATAATTTTATTTTGAGAAGCTCGGTGAAAAGAAGTTATAGCACCAAGTTTCCTATAAGGTTGGTTGGGGTTTCCCCAGCCGCCGAATGTGAAGTGACAATGTTTTGAAATGGGTTCCACCCGAAATCCAAGGGGTTAATAACTTGGGGTGCACCATGTTGGTTTTGGCTTATCCCGACTGAAATAGGTGTATTAGACACAGGAGCAGTGTTTCTTCCACTAAATAGTGAAAATGAGGAACTCACAATTGGTGTGGTAGAAGTTTGTCTCGTAGTTTAAAAACTGAATCTTAAAAATGGATTCTAACTTCCCTAATATATGCCTGAGTAAGTAGCCATAGGGCCCACAAATAGTGAGGATGGAGGGATATTCCTTTCATACCAAGGACACCCTTGAACAAACGAGGCATAAATACCATGGTTGTTTTCAAAGTTTTGAAATAAGAGGGAGGATGTAAAAGGTACACTAGGCATACCAGTGACTGCCACATTAGACGGCCCAATAGTAGCACTCGCAGGTAATGGAGGAATAATAACTCTAGTAATTAATGAAACGGGGGTTGAAGAAGTAAAATTTAGTGACACTACTGGTGCAAGATGTGTGTTAGATACTTGTGTGCTCACATGTGTAGGAGACACTCCACCAGCTAGCATAGTTGAAGTAGGGGTACAAATATCCCCTGATCCTTTTCCCGTATTTTCCATTACAAAGCCTAGAGGAACACCAATCCCAGGTTGAATGAACAGAAGTATTTGTACAAGGACCAAATATTCAAAATTACTAAGGGGTGGGTTAAAATTTCTCGTAAATTCTTTGGGTTGCAAGTCTTCAACTTTTACTGAGAGAAGATCAGGTTGAGTATATCTTAGTTTAGGTTCTCTTGAAATTTCACTTATACCATTTGATTCAAAGGAACCACTCGTGTTAACTCTTCTCCTTCGAGGTGGCGGTAGGGGACCCACTGTAAGTGGTGGAAGGTTTTGTAACCTCCTTGACCCACGAAGAGATTGATCCTCCATAACTAAATATTTTACTCACACACACCTAAAGGCCAATATAGAACACAAGCAATCCAAACAACACACTACTAGAAAATTCCTAAGTATCCAAACTAGGAAAATAGAGATAGCTTCCAAATTAAAGTCCGGCATGATGAGGGCCTAGAACAAACCAGTGAAGGGTTGAAGAATAGTTACCCATGGTACTGATACAATTTCTCTAGGGCAAGCATTTGTATCACCAACTGTTTTTCCAAATAGTTGCATGGGGTTTCCTCCCATGTTTGTCCTAGGTGTAGTGGAACTATCCTTCCACTTTCACATGTGTAAGAATCCTAGTTGTTAAGATACTATGGCTACCAATCCTACAAAAGAACGTCTGGAGGAATAGTTAGCAGTCCAACTGAGGTGCATGGGCGGGGAAACAAAGCCTGAAACTCAAATAGTACTGGCACCACACAAAGCCAAGGGTGGTACTGAGTGAATCCCTAAATGCACAACAGTTTTGGTGTATGCTAAACTGAGTATTGGAGGGTTATCTATGTAACCCAATTTTGCATGACCTCATGCTTGACTCCTGTGTGAGAGGATATTTCCATTTCAATTCTTTGTAAGTTTGGATTTCTTAGAAGAATAGCCACTAAGCCCGAGTTTGATTTTTTTGGGTAGTTTAAGGATGGACCTTAAACCAAAACCCTACCTTAAGCTAGTAGGTGTCGTCCCTAAAAAGAAAACTTTACTAATTAATTTTAGATTATAATTGTTCTTTTTAGAGGTTGTTAATTACTCAGGGGTAAATGGTTGTGAAATTGATGGAAATTTAGACTCAACAAGAAAGAAAAATATACATGACATAATGCATTTCAAAATTGATGTTGTCACTTATTATTTTTTCTTTTCAAAATTGATGAAAACTACCTACTTGAATTTGGAAATAAATATGTTTTTTCCTTTTGAAAATTAAAGAACTATGCGCATGCATCTACCTAATGCAACTAAACTATTATGCACATCACTTGCTTTTGCTTTTATTTTTCTTTTAAAAAATGAAATAAGAAATAAGAGATTATGCACAATATGTAAGTCAAATATAAATTTTTGTATAAAACAGACTTAGAAGCTATGATCTCATAAAAAAAAAACTCAAGGAACTCATGAAGAACTTTGACAATAACCAACTTGGACAAAACTATAAAGTCTTTGCAACAAAGTTGTTCAAACATGGGAAAAAAGGTCAGGTCAATCATTAAGCGATAAGACAACACGTTGAGTTAGAAATCAACAGAAGTTTAGATACATAGACTCCACATACACTCAATCCAAGGATAAACCAATTAGTAAGGCCTAAATCAATTCTTCTACAAACATTCACTCCAACCAAATTAAAGGGGCGTACAAATCATCCATGGACCAAAGACTAGGAATAGACTAGTAAAGTTTCAGGAAAAGTCTTGAAATTCTCAAAAGTTCAAAATAAAACTGAAAAGAACCAAATCCTAGCCAAGCTACAGGAAATACACGACTATGCAGTAGTATAACCACATATGATATGCGGCTATACTGTAAAAAAAATGTGGATGATGAGGAAATACGCAGGTGCAACTAGCCTACACTTGCAGATTCTTCCATATTTTTTGAAAAGTGAGAAAACAAACTCAAAAAACCTAAGAACTTGGGTTGGAATTAAATGGATATAATTTAAACAAGCTAAAAACATGACCAAAAACTTATAGGATGGAAGAAAATACTACAAAAAAGAGACCCCAAAGCAAAGGTAACTCTCCAGCAGAGTCACCAGTTTTGTTGTTAGGGAATTTATCCTATGGCTGGGGTTGAGGCCACCAACATACTAGAGGTTCTACAGTCCGACATATAAGATTATGCAAGTATACAATAAATTAAAAGTTCAAGGATTAATGGGATGCATACCTTATTTCGAAGGTTGATCCACTGCTCCAATACCTGCAACAATTAAACTACCCTTCTCAAATCACCTTCTGCTATCATAAAATGAGAGATATGAACATATATTGAGATTGAAACTTAAAATAAAAGCACAATCAATATCATTACTCATTAATAACTGAAACATGCATAATACATATATGGAAGGAAATAAGTTTCTTTATTAATGAAGTTATTGGAACAAACACATATACCTCTATTTGATCTGACTTCTTTGAAACCTGGTTCTGATCCCTGCTTCTCTTCTCCAAAAAAATTCTCCAACATAACCTTGTCTCTAAAATGGTCCCCCTTTTCCTCTATCCCCTCTCCCCTCTTTGTTGTTCATTGAGAGAAGGAGTTACGAGGTTAAGGTCATTGAGGAAGTTGGGGTAGTTTCCAAATCGAACCCACCCACCTCGTTTGATTTTTATTTTTAATGCATTTTTATGGAATACACGGGTAGAACAAGGGAAACTTGCATATGAAACGTAGGTTTCCTTAAGGAAACTTGTGTATGTACTTTTTAGGGTAAATGCGCGAGGGTTTACTGTGGGAAAATCACGTCTAATACACTAGCTGTTAAAAATAAATTCGTGTATATATATATAACTCATAACATAAATATGTCCATGCTGGATTAAACATGATGTACTTTAGGTCAAAATTTCATATAGTGATAATGCCCTTCCATCCAATTTGTCCTTTTTTGTGACGACACATCGAGTATCATCACTTAGATGGAGAAGTGCCATTCAAGGTATAATAGAGAGGCATTTGGAGTGTAATTATGGTCATTTGGATCTTGTTAGAGACACACATATGTCCATAGGGTCACTAAGATGCTATTATGGACACTCATATGCTATTACAATCATTTAGGATCCATTAGGGTCACCTGAACACAATAGGGTCATTTAGATTCCATCAAGATCATCGAGTGTCAAATAATGCTATAACATGCATCATCATAATTGTCAATGACGTAATTATCATTGTCATCATCGTCATAGATATCAACATTATCATCATCGTCATCAATATTTCCATCGTCATATCTAATCAAAGTCATCATCATCATCATCATCATCGTTGTCATTAAGGACATTTGGTTGTCAATAGGGACATATAAATGCCATTAAGTACATTTGAATGACATTAGGATCACTCAAAAGTTGTTAGAGACACTCAAATTCCATAAGGTTCATTTACGTAAAATTAGGGTCACTCATACGTTATTAGGGTCACTAAGTGTCAAACAACTCTATAACATGCATCATCCTTGTCATTGTCATTCTCATTGATATTGTCATAGACATCAACATTATTGTCATCATCATATATCATCATATCCATTTTCATATTCATCCTCATCATCGTTGTCATTAGGGGAATTTGAAGTGTCATTAGGGATAATTGGTTGTCATTAGGGACAACTGGATTTCATTAGGTACACTTGGATGTTTTTGGGGTCACTCATATATTGTTAGCGACACTCAAATGTCATTAGGATCATTTAGGTTTCTTTGGGCTCACTTAAATACCATTAGGGACATTTAGGTGCCATTGGGATCACTAAGTGTTAAATAGTGCAATAACATGTATCATCATCCTTGTCATCATCCTTATCATTATTTTCATCTTCATATAAATCAACATTATCAGCATCAACAATGTTACAACCCTTCCAAATATAAGCATCAACTTCTATAACCCCTCTCCCTTATAACCTATTTCCTATTACCCATACATTAACAAACTCATATTTTCCTCTAGGCGTAATTATAAATGAAAAAATAGTAGTTGTTTAGGGAGCCAATCCAGGACAAAAACAAGGCATTATTTTGGGAACAAAACTAGATGACAAATTGGGCGCTACGTGACCTATTGTTAAATAAGGGGTTAAACTAGGCACTAAACATGGAGATAAACCTAATGCTACTCCTGGAACCCAAAAGGGTGAAAACTTGGGCACTAATTTTGGCACTAAAGAGGAAGATAAACTAGGATTTATTACTTGCATATGTCCTGGAACAAAGCCTAGCACTAAATAGGGAGCTAAACCATGCCATAAATTTAGTTGTAATTAGCACCAACATTCAAAACAAGGAGCTAAAAAATGCCAAGAAAAGCACCATCCCATGAAATAACATCAAATTTACCTAGAAAATGAAGAAAAATACATTTGAAAGGTGCCCAAACACCAAAAAGGAGCTAAAGTAGGTGTTAAACATAAGGTTTTGTTATAGTGAAAAATAATTCAATTAAATTTTAGAAAATGAAAAAATATGAGAGAGTGAAATGGGACCTGAAAGGTAATCCTCTTGGTCTTCCTATTTCCCACCATCTTGATCCCACCACCCCCCACATATCCTTTATATCCTTGCAATTATAATCTCAAAGGGTCTTTTTATCCAAAGAGGAGAGAATGCTAGAGTGCTAGGAGCTACATTGTAACCAACTGAAATCAGACTGAGGTATCATTCAAATGTTGGTTTTCCCATTTGGGTTTTTATGGTAAAATCACTTGTAGTGAGAATGCATTCTATGTGTTTGATAGTGCTCTTATTCTTACTTAACTTGTTGTCCTATTGTTGTTCAATATCCAATGGTTGTTTTGAGAATGATAACACTTGCATGGGCATTTTAAATTATGTGAGAATTTGACCTCTGTTGTTGCTCTATAGATTCATTCCATAATTTTGTTCATCCTTCACCAATTGAATAACACCAATGCCTTTGTGTTTCCCACCATTGGATTTATGTTATGAGTGGAGATCTATGATGGTAATTAATTGGCTTGTGCATTTTTTTCTTGTGTTTATAATAATATTTGGGAAATTTCTTGAAGTATAAACAAAACAAGCTCCATTTCCAAGTACAACTCAATAATTAGAAGAGGTACTAAGGTCATATGTATGTATGTATGTATAATATAGTATAATATATTCTTACATAAATAAATGTCATAGAAATCACTTCACAAGTATCCAAATCTCAAAATCTTATGGGAGATGAGATGATTGCAAATATTGTTAATGGAATTTGGAGCATAGTAAGTACAAATTACTTACACCATAAGAGGACAAATTTTGGGAGGAGAGGAACTATTTTGAAATTTATTTATCCTTCAACCAACAAAATTCTTGTTCAATCCACAACCCAATACTGCCAAGGAAGTGTTTAGCCAAACATATGGCCTCAAGGAAATGGGAGAAATGACCTTCTAGGTAGCATATGGGAAATACACCCTTTATACATCCCAATGTGATTTCAGTAAATCTAATGACCTTAAATTGAATTCATTAATGTATTGGCATAAGTTTGATTAAGTACGGCATTGACTCTCTCTTCAATCCATTAGTAGGTTGGTTACTCTGCCTATTGTTCAAATTATCACCAATCACTCAACAAGAAGTATTAAATGGATGTGTAGCAAGGTGGGATCAACACAATGGAAAGCTCAATTATCCATGGCAATCTCATGTAGTTAAAAACACAATATGAAAAAATCCATGTGAAGGAAAGCAATTAAGCAAATGGTGTTTATATAGTCACATTGTTTTTAATCCAATGCCAAAATAATGCTCAAGAAACCTCCCACGTGCCCAACAAAATATCCACACAAACCTAAGGAGGTGAATCCTACATACACAACCTATGTATATCCCATACAACCCACACATATATGAGCTCAAAGAGCTGAAAAATACTTTGTGTAACCTTTAGGGATCCCTATGTGAATCATAAGGCCCCTATCACCTCTTCTAACTGCTAAGTTATACTTGGGAATGGAGCATATGGTGTTTATACTTCAACAAAATTGATAGATGGAATTAGAAAAGAAACAAAATAATGTAGTGGTCGATTAATTGTGGCCATAAATCTACAATCTGAACACAAATCCAATGGTGGGAAACATGAAGGCATTAGTATTCTTCAATTGCTAAGGAATAATAAAATTATGGAAGGAATTTACATAGCTATGAAAAAGGTCAAATTCTCACACAATTTAAAATTCCCATGTATCTATTATCACTCTCAAAACAACCATTAGATATTAAATATCAATAGGGAAGCAAGTTAAGTATGAATAAGAGCACTATCAAACACACAGAAGAGATTATCACTGCAAACAAAACCAATCACACAATGAACAAAGTTATTTTACCCTTGAAACCAAAATGGGAATACTAACATCCAAATGATACCTTAGAAATATTTTGACAAAATCTAGTTACATTGCAGATCCTAGATCTTTGGCATTGTCCCCTCTTTGGCTAGAAAGACCATTTCTTATCCTAATTACAAGTCATTTGGACTTACCATGCTCCATATTTCATTGACGTATTTGCATTCATATCATCTCCCATAAACTTTTGAGATTTTAATACTTGTGAGGTCATTGCGATAAGATTCCTTTATGTGAGAATATACTCTCTATATGTATATGTGTGTGGGTGGGTGGGTGTTTGTTTCAATGGTAGAAACAAAAATTCCATCAAAAATAATATTTTTTTTGTGAAGGAAAAAGACAAGGCATAATTGTCCTACTCTCCAAAGGAGAGAGAAACATTGGGGGAAGAGGGAAGCACACTTCCACTCTATCCTTCTTGTAGTGGACTACAGAAGGGAAGCAAAGAGAATAATTTAAGAATTTAGCTTGGACTAAAACTTGAGGTAATAACCAATAAAATCAGTTGAAACAAGTAGATAATACCAATAGGAATGCATCATAAGTATATGCATTATGTGGGACGAAAGATATGATTAGGTGGCATCCTGTTTGGAGAAGCAAGCTAAAATTCCACAATCTAGCTCGTTTCCAAAGGATGAATAGTAGGAATAATTTATGAAACCAACGACAAACACAGAGGCACATGAAAAATATAATAATATTAAGAAACCCCTATAGCAACAAGAACCCTTTCCACCACTGCAAGTTGAGTGGCCATTGGGAAGCAAAGTGTTGGCAACCACATCTAGTTCTTCCCCGTAGGAGTCACATAACCAAGAGAGAGGTGTGGAGAGTGAATTATAAATGAGATGAATAGCTCCCTACCTTAGCAACACAAGGAGTAGAAAGTGAACACAAATATTTAGTGGCATGAGAGTTTAGCCTCACTAACAAAAAAAACAATTGTTTGGTGGAAGCAAGAGATAGCAAAGAAGGATCTCAAGCCCAAGATGATGTCTTATTCATTGTATAATAGTGGAAGAATGGATCACCATGAAAGCATTATTTCCATGTCAAGAAGCAATCGATTGTATTAGAAAAGTTCAAGCCAAACCTCCTTTTGTGATGTCATATCATCATGGGGTTATCACTGAACAAGAATATTAGAGTGAATGTTGATCAAAGAGTTCACATCTAGAGATTTTTTAGAGTTGATTCAATGAGTATAATTTTGAACTGTGGGAACAAGAGAGCAAAGAACTAGAACTAGAGTCAATATAAAGACCCAAATCTAAAGTCAGGGCTATATTCAGGAGCATGATAGAGCCATGTTCTAGATAAGTCAATAGAGGTCACATTGATCTATAGATTGGTCCTCTAAGTTTTGGGAGACCAAAAAGCCTCTCAATGTGGATGTAAGATCTGAAATGGATATGAACAACTAAATGGTTATAAGACTCACTATATACACTCTAATTTGATAGTTAATGAAGGTTAGATAAGTGATCCAATGAAATGCAATGTAAAGTCCAAAGAGACAAAGGAGAAGAAAAATAATGAAAAAAATAAAAGAGAAAAATGAAAAATTATGAGAGTGGAATGGGAATTTAAATGTTAGCATCTTATCATTCCCCTTACACACCCCCCAGAGGGGGGGATTTCTAATTATCCTATATATCCTTTTAATCATACCTTCAAAGGGTCTTCTTGGGCAAATAGAAGAGAATGTCAAACATACATGAGCCCACAGATTATGATAATATGACTTAGTTACCATTCAATGCTTGTTTTCCCATTCAAGTTTTCATGGTAAAATTGCTATGTTCATTGTGTGATTGGTTTTGTTTGCAATGAGAATCTCTTAGATGTGGTGTATATTTCTCTTCTTCGTGCTTAAATTGCTTCCCTTTTGGTGTTTAATAGCTAATGGTTGTTTAGGTATTTTAAACTATGTGAAAAATCAACCTTTCTTGTAGCTCTATAGATTCATTCCATAATTACATTATTCCTTAACAAATTGAAGAACACCAATGGATTTATGTTTCCCACCATTGGATTTCGTTTGGGTTAGAGATATATGACCACCATTAGTTAATTGTTGCATTATTTTTGTTGGGTTTCTAATTATGTATGGAAAATATTTTATGAACCATACACAACATATGCTCCATTCACAAGCATTACTTAGTGATTGGAAGAGGTATTATAGTTGTATAATGCACATTGATCTCCCTAAAGGATGCATGTATTATTTTACAACTCCCTTAGGTTGTATGAGTTGTACATAACACGTGTATGTAGGCTTCATCTCCCTTGGGTTGCATGGATATTTTGTTGGGATTGTGAGTGGTTTATTTAGTATTGGTTTGGCATTAGATCAAGAAACAAGTGACCACAAAAAACTCATTTGTTTAATTTCTTTCCTTCACATAAATTTTCCATATTTTGCTTTAACCCGCATGGGATTACAATGGAATGATGACCTTGGCATTGTTTTTTGTTGTCTTAACCCCATATTCTTACGTAGCCATTTAATATTGTTTCTTGAGTGGTGAGTGATAACTTGAATAGAAGGTATGGTAACCAACCCATTCATGGAATGAAGAGAGATTCGATAATGACCTCAATTAAACTCATGCCAAGCCATTGGTGAATTAAAATAGAGGTTGTTGGGTTTAGTGAAAACCTGTGTGGGTTGTACGAAGGTTGTACGTACCATATGTTGCTTATAACGTTGTTTCTTTGATATGACCCAAGGGGGACATATATGGAGTTAAATGTATATAATATGACCCAAGGGGGACATATATGGGGCTAAATGAATATGTAATAGGGTCTTCCTGATGAAGGGGACTCATGTGAAATCGGTGGCTATGTATATATAAAGGTAATGTAGTCATTGTTGAGTGACATGTGAAATGATTATGGAATGTATTTGGGTGATTGGATAAGGATATCCTATTATTTAAGGAGTTATTCTGTAACTTATCTTTATTATATACATTGGATTCGTGCTGCACATTTACAATTCTATACATGGTGTGTACTCTTGTCTCTTATGATAATTTTAAGGATTTGGTTCATAACATTTGGTATCATACCCTATATATTATCCCCATATACATTTAACCCCATATATGAGCCCCCTTGGGTAATTTCATTCTCCCATTTCCCTGGGAACAAACAACTGGCTAGGGTTTCATTGGATATATTGGGTTGTGGGGTTAACAAGAAGTCTAATGGTTGAAAGATACATAACTTGCATAATAGTTACTATGCTCCCAACATTTGTCCTCTCATGGTGCAAGTTATTTGGACTTAATTGGTTGCAAAGTCCGTTGGAAATATTTGCAATCATCCCATCTCCCATACTTTTTTGATACTTTAATACTTGTGAAGGCATTGTCATGACCTTCCTTTATGTGAGAAGATAGTGTGTGTGTGAATTAAAGCATGATATTATACATATGAAAGTAGGAACTAAGAGACAGGTTTTGCTTCTTTATCATTGAGAATTTCCATTGAATAATATAGTGTTGTCCCTTATATTTGTTTGATCAATAGATTTCTCCAATTTGTATTATTTTTTTGGCCATACAAGTAGGAAATTGGTTCCAAGAGTCTAGGTATACAATAGAGTGTGTCAATCCTAAACAAAGACACAATTGTTGGTTTTATAGATTTGAAAAGTGGAGTTCATATTAGAGGCCCCATTGCAACGGAAAAAAATATTGTTATGTTGGAGTAGGTTCTATTGAGCATAAAATTGTGAAACATATCCCTTTTAATTTTTTTTTGAACAAGAGGTTCAGTACTACCTACAGGAATATCATTGGCAATATTGAATGTTGGATTCTTCTATTGACAAAGACATATATGTTTGATATGTGATGGATAAGCCTTAGGTGAACAAGGAATAGGGAATGCAGGAAAACCATTTGATTGGAAACCCACTCGAATGAGTATTATGTTCCAGACAAGTTTGCACCCGAACTTGTAATCAGGAACAGAGGCTTTAGAATCAATCCTGAAAAAGAGAAATTAACTCAAACTCCTGGATTTGTTTTGCATTGTAGTTAGTTTTTAGTGTAGGCTACATCAAGAAAAACAACCTTGAAACCAACAAAAGGATATGGATCTCTATATAAGAATGAGGATAGAGACTAGAATCAAATTTCACAAATAACCTATGTTGGTGAAGTGAGTGTGCTATAAATACCTCATTTACCTATCATAAATTATCAGAGTTAAGAAAAGGAAAATCGTTGAAGAGAGAGAAGCTACAAGAGTTAAGAGACTCTAATAGGCATATTCAAGAGGAAAGTTAATATTGGAGGAAAATAATAAATAAATTAGAAAAATAACTTGTTAACCACCAAGATTGCTTCACTACCATTAGGGAAGAATTGAATAAAAACATACAACAACTCTTACAATTGTGGGAGAGATTCACTAAGATGGATGATTGGTAGGATGGTAAGCTCACTCAAATGATGATTTAAATGAAGATAGAGTTGGAAAAGAAATAAGAATCCTTAACAAAGATACAAGTAGTTATTCAAGAGCATAATTTTTTTATGTCACACCCCATTACCACTGTCAAAGACAATACCATGACCAAGACAACTTTGGTAATCTCACCTTCCTTGGACACTTCTCAAGAGAATTTTCGTGAATTTAAAAAGATTACAATAGGAATTGGTTAAATTTTTTTAAGGTACATGGGTTGTGATGGATAAGGGACAGGCAAGATAAATGAATGCATCCTAAGCTCCATTGTAGTTGAATTTATGGTCAAGCATGAAGTCTTAGGTTTTTATGGAAAAAATGAAAAAAGTTACAAAAAAATATCACCTTTGTGAAGGCAAAACAAAATGCATAATTGGCTTGCTCATCAAAGGAAAGAGAAACATCACCACACTCGAACTCCATCCTTCTTGTGGAAAATTACAGAAGGGAAGTATAGAGAAGAATTCAAGGACTTGACGTAGATTAAAACTTCAAGGAGGAAACAAGGAAATCAACCAAAATAAAAAGAAGAATACCAAGAGAGATATGCGTTAGACACAATGGCTCACCGAGAGGGGGGGTGAATTGGTGAGCCTAGACTTACTTCAAATTTGAACTTCTTCAAACCCTAAAACTTAAGTCATCATTTCACATTCAATTCAACGTCTTATTCATCAATAGACTACTCTTCAATAATCAACTCATTCATCAAATAAAACACATAATCATCAACTCATTGCACAAGAGACACAGATATAATATTTGTAATCTGTTTGTATTTCAAACGGATACGACCGTGAAGTAAATCAAAACCTACTGATACAGAAGCACCTACTTCTATCCAAGACTCAGCTTGGTATTTTCTTAGATACTACTAAGAAAAATATGTACAAGACCCGACTTGTAAATACCTACAAATTATGTCCTTGTCACATTACTTCACATACATCATAATGTCATCAATACAATCATTAAACCTATGTTCATCATTCTCATATCAACTTTCTTCCTGTATGTTCATCTTCATCTAGTCAGCATGTCATAATAAAGTGCTCAAGTCTGTCCATGATCATCATCCCAATTCAAACCTTTCACTGCTCAGTCACCATTTATCATTATCATGCATGGCTCACATTCACCAACTCTGTCATGTCAATATGTTGTAGGTTTCATTGTCATCAAGCTCATGTTACTTTCAATCTATCACTGTCATCAAGCTGGTGTACTATCAACCATTATCATGGCAACTGTTGTACACTCAATTACAGTAGCATTAAGCAAGTCAACTTAATGTCTAGTCTGTAACCTGCCACTGTCATATTAATACTTTGTTGTCACTATAAGTACTCAACCAATTATGACAATGAGCACTAATGCCTAACTCATGACACTCATGCCAAAGCAATCAATGGTCTGGTCAAGTGTATTGTTTATGTAACACAAGAAGTCTGTTGTTTTTATGCACCACAAGAAGTCTGTTGTTTGAATGCTACTCATGTCCAGTAATCAAGAGATATGTTACCACATGTCCTGTTCAAGTTACTTATCAGTTGTTATGCCTAGTATTCAATGAAATATGCCAAATTATCTGCATATACTCATGCCAAGTTCTGCCAGAGCATACGATTCCTTCTTCTTGAACCTTAGGTTGATTTCACTTAAAGTTTCAGATGTATTTTACCAGATAATTCCTTTAGTACCTTATGCAGTAGTATGTCTTCCTCAGATTTTACTCTATGTCATGAAGCTTCCCTACATCTATGTATCTCTTCTGCCACAATCACGAACCAACCCAAAAGAGCATACAATTAGTCAAAACCTAGCTATGATCATGGTTCAGTCCACAAGGAGAAACGAAGCAGCAAAGACTTAAAACGTTCATCAAAATAGCAGCAACTATGTCTCCTATCTGGGACTGCCTCCAGATAGTTTACATGCCCGAAAATCAGAGCTAAATAATCACCAACGAATTTCACTACAGATGCCTCAAACTAATTCAAAATTAAAGAGCTATTTCTAAAGCAAGTACACCTCCAAATGAGGTCATGGCCCTGGTATTTATACACATTTTTCAATCATAATTATTACTAAGCCGACATGCTATATGTATATATTTTTTAATTTTTGTTTTTGTTTTATAATAAATTTTTATATGGACCCGACTTGTATGTTTTTAAAATAAATAAAAAGCCTCTTAGCAGTCCAACTTGTTCCTTTTTGTTTGGGGTTCTTTCATACAATTATGGGCTTCCACATCATCTTGTATTCTATGTTTGTCAAGTCATGTCCATCCATTTCATCAATCCATCCTTGTTTGCTTCTCCTAGTCCAATTCATCTTCCATGTCATTATTGTTTTCCTTTGTTCATGTCATCTTCTAATGACCACAATATGGGTCATTTGGCTCATTAGGTGTTCCAGTGCCCACATCCAAAGTCCATTGTGTTTTGTCATCTCTTTCCATCATCAATTTGACCTTTGTCATTAATGTTGTCATCAATGACAACCATAGACAACCATATTCATCAATATCCTCCTTTATCATTGATGGCAACTTACAACTGCAATTTCTCTCCCCCTTTGACATTAATGACAAAGGGCCAATTAGCCATTAAAGGATTCACAATTCCCCAAAAAAATTAGCTTTGAATGCATCATTTTAATTTCTAATTTGAGCTTTGGATCATCTTCAAATTCCACGTAAGTGATCCCCCTTTCAAATAGGCTGTCGTGATTAACTTTTTGAAGCAAGTTGTGTGCTCCTTCTTTGATCTAGCTCCCCATAACAAGTATATTGGTGTAACTAGTTTGAACATTTCCTTTTCTACTTCATCTGCCCTGGATTGCAACCATTACATAGCACAAAACAAATACATCCTTTTGAAGTGGGTTTGGATGTCCTTTCTTTTCCAATACATCATATAGAAGTTGTTTATTGTCTTCTTGTAGATATGATAGTTTTGTTTGCAACTTGTTTCAATAATGCCATATAACAAATTCATTTATGCTCGTTCTTTAGGCCTTCTGAAAGCTTCCTTGTACAGGTCTGCAGACATTGTACCATTTGATGTGAGCATTATCCCTTTACCCCTGTGTGCATTTCAAGTACATTTTTTAGACTATGTGGGCATATTTCAGTGAGAAGTGGTCATGACACCATGCCTACGAACATTTCTTCTTTCCATGAGGGCATTCTCCAGACCTTGGTGAGAATTTGTGGGCATACTTTACTTATAAGCTATTTTGGTTTATTGATGTGGGAATCTTCTTACCTCCCATACATTTTCAAAGTCCTTTCCTTCTTAAGATTCATCTACTGTCATGAACTTCAAGTTGACTTCTTCCAAATCTTGTAAAGCTGTATTCTCACAGTCTGCATTGATAGATTCACAACTTGTCTACAAATTTCATAGTTGTGTTCTTACAAGGTTAGCATCAATGCTTCTGCTGAGTCTGCTATCAAATAATATCTGCACTCTCATGTTTTATTTGATTACTCGATAAGTTTTATCACAAAATCTGCAATAATGGATTCACCAGTCCTATAGCTATGTCCATACTAAGTATGTACATGCCAAGTTTGTAGTAATATCTGCACTAACTGGCTCAACTATATTCCCAATATGAGTCACACAAATATATAAAATTAATTGTTTCATGAATACTTCCTTGTCAATCATATCGAAATATAGAGAGATTCATTGGTGCACTTTTATGGATGAATACATCAGAAAGCATTTAATAAATTCATAAAAGGTAAGCATCAATGACAACATTTTATTGCTACTGCTCCTCCTATTAACATTTAACTTCCATCTTCACTTCATTTTCTTCAACTAGAGAGAGTTTATGAGATCACATGAAATTATTATTGCTCGCCCTACCATCTTGCCAATGTAGCCACAATCCTAGTGTAGAAATAATAGATCAATTCTATGAGCAATGATGCTAAGAAGAAGCACAGGAAATAAATCTTGCTACTAAGAATTCTCACAAGCATACACATGAAAATTAGAGAGAAGAAAAGAGACTCAATCACATGAATGAAGAGATGAATATTGGTGTGTGTCCTTCCATTGAATAATGATGAATAATAGTGTACATAAATAGTACATCCCTCATAGGAAAATCGAATTGTATGGAAACAACTCATAAAGCTCAAAAAGGCTGACTTACCAAAATATAGCAAACCCCCATAGGTGGCTAAAGCACTTCCCAAATCTATCAAGGACCTCACGAGTTGGAAAAAGAACGAGTGAGTTGTCAAGAAGATGGAAAAAACATGCTAATCCTAGAAAATGGAGAAAAACTAATGGAGGATGGGTTGGAAACAAAAGCTCTCAGTTTCCTAGTTGACTAGCCTTTATCTTATCCATAGGAAAGCATGAAAAGCAAAAAAAGCAGAATAAAGTAGAATCTGCTGTAAAGTCCTGTATACTAATTCTATATGGTCAAAAGGTGGTCAAGATCAACCCAGGATTAGGAATAAATCATTCCTAGGATATAGATGGCATGTATTGATTTTAAGGTGCAAGTGGATGCCAACTAATTAAGCTAGTGGGTGAATAATTAATCAAATAATGATTAATTATTTTATCCTAAGTTATGAGAGGGTTAAATATATTCAAATACCCCCCTATAATTCTGACTTTATGGTGGTATGACAAAAAATATAGATGCATATAGGGCCCAAGAACAAGGCTATGGTCACCCTTTAACAATTATTATGTCTAGAAAAGTGAGGAAAGAGGCAAAACCACATGGGGAAAACCCTCCCTCAAGAAAGGACAAGACACAAAATTTTGAAATAATATGTCTTCAACATATCCTTATCTTCACTTGAATGAGCTGAGTGAAATGCTTCTAGATGAAAGACTTGTTGAAGAAATCATGAACTCCATGATCATGCGCTAGAGTGTAGAACTTGCAAGAAGGAAGATGAGAGACTCCTTGTATCTCATCATCTGATGAAGTAGGAGCATTATCTGAATGCTTATTTCTGCTGTCAAACTCTGATCTGAAAACATAATCTGAAATGGAAAAGAGATCTGTGCATACTCCTTCCCAAAGAGTACACAAATTAAGACAATTTATTTCACACCCAATTCCTTGAACAACTGCAAAATTGTGATGTGAATCACATGTCAATATTCCAATCTGATGTAGCACCTGTATAGATCTGATATGAGGCTGATAAAACTCTGATATATCAGAAATATTAGCATATGGAATAGTAAGGACAAAGGCTTCAGTGGCTCCATAAGGATATAGGGCTAGACTAGGAAAATTATGAGCAATTGGGGAAAACTGATAGGTGTAAAAATATGAATGATGGATGGGCATAAGATCTGAACCATAAGTGTTTAGAACATATCCAAACATGTTTAATATCATTAAAAATATGATTAAGGACATGGATAACCATCCAATGAAATATAGGAAAGACTTCAAACCATGTAAGATAAATATCATTGCATGAGAGACCAATGAGGAATCAACTAGTGAGCTTGGGATTTGTATAGTCTTTGGATTATTCAGCGGTATGGTAGATGGTATGGATGGTGGTATTAAATGTGTCATGACATGCATATCAGCCTGCAAACAATCTTCTAAATCAAATATACAAGTTTGTGAGGAAGAGCTACTCAAAGACAAGTCAATATTGTTGGAGACATTTACCACCATACAAACTCATTTTGGTCAATTTGGCCTAGTTAAACCACTATCCTAAGTTTTATTGACTTAATTGACATAAAAGGAGCACTATATGACATCATCATGAGCACACCCACGCCTACCTTCAGTCAAGGAGGCTAACTAAGCCTTCTCCTTTATTCAGGGAGGCTAACTGGAGCACTCCAGGGGTGATATGAGTGTCATAAATGCACTTTATTGCTAACTGATGGTTACAATCAGTTAAATAGAGTAGTGAAGGCACCTCCCTTCATTAAATTGATTATTTAATGATTATTTAATGAACTGGAGTCAACAGGGGTGCCTCCAACCACTTTTGATGGTCAGTTACACTTCAGTTAACCCCATCGGGGTTCATTGGAGTCATTGATGCACTACCACTTGTTGGTTGGATTGTAGTGACATGTGTCTGAGCTACTTTCAGTTAGACTCAGACATTTATTGCACTCTGACTTCAGTTAGGGATCAGTTGAGTCAATTAGGGTTTTGATCAATGGTTAACTTGAGTGTTGACTGTGGCTTACATTCAGTTAAGCTAGACTCACTCATTCAATTCAAATGACCTCCTTGGGAATTCGAATTGTCTTGGAATTCATGCTTCTAGCATGATCATTGTATTGTATTATTCATTATTCATATTGATTATACAGAGATGCTACTTTCATTGCAACACCATTTTGCCAATTTTATGATTATCTGTCTGTATTCTTTGTGAGACTGTGTTTTCAATTCCTAGACCACTGTGACAAATTAATAGGGTATCAGAGCTCACGGTGGGAAGAAGCTCAGATCTATCAAAAACATGTTTTTTGACAGATCTTGCATAAAAAATTGAGCAATAGCTCAAAAATCCAGCACTGCACCAGAAGCCAAGGCTTACCACTTAATACCCCAAGTAAGGAAATTGTTGATCAAGCTTGCTTGATCAATTATGTTGGGTGTGATGAAAGCCTAAAATGTGCAGGATGTCTGACCTTACGGTGTCCCTTTTGTTGTGATTTGTAGGTTTTAACAGGTACAACTTCAAATGGACTCATCAGTCCCTCTTCTCACCCCATTCACAAGCTATTCAGAATGGAAGCTGAAGATGATTACATCTCTGAAGAGACGAGGTCTCTATGAGGTGTCTATTGTACTTGGAAAAGAGTCTTATGAGAATGAGAATGACTGGCTAAATGACGGTGATAGATATTTTGGAGCAATATGTCTGGCCCTTTCTCCTAGCTTGCGCTACCTTATTGGTTCTGCTGAATACCCAAAGGATCTCTGGACAAAATTGGACAGAACCTTTAGCAAGTACAATGAGGATCATAATAGCACTTTGGAGATCACATCCAACACCACAAGAGTTATTTACTCAAAGGTCTCAGCCTCTACTCTCTTTGATGAAGTTGTTCAAGATGAAGATGAAGCAGAATCTTCTACACAGTCAATTCGAATTGAAGAAAGTCTCCTTGCAGTGACTCCTTCTCTTGATGCTCCAAAAGTTTGTGAGATCTCTGATATATCATCTCCTCATATGGCTGAAACAGAAGAAGGAATTCGAATATCTGATATTGAATAAAAACACTGCTGCACTTCCATGCAAACATTCACCAATGATTTTCCTTTGAATTATGTGCAAAATTTGCCGGTAATTGCTTTCGAAAGTGAAGAGAAATTTGATTTTTTTCCCTCTAATTTTGCTGCTGGTGTGAAAATATGTAAGAACTTGGATATTCTGGAAGAAATATCAGATTATAAGAGTGACACATTCACTCCCCATGATCTATATCTTCCAGCAAAATCCTGCAGGATTGCATGCACCAAAATTCAGAATTTTGAAGCAAAAGACAACTGTGCATCCACTGTATCGGTAGACCATACTTTTGGATCTGATATGAACCTTATTGGATCTAATATGATCTTATTTGGATCTGATATGATATTTCTTGGTTCAATATTTTAGGTTCATAATCTTTCAGTACTGCTTGTAGATGTTCTCATTAATTTTGTGAAGAAACAAGTACCGCAAGTCTCCTACAAAATTGCTGTTGGGGATTTGATTTGATTTCATAGTTTTGTATATGTTGTGAACCTATTTATATCTGATTTAATTTATGATCTGATATTATTTGGTTAATATTTTAAAATCCAAGATCTTTCAGTCATGCTTGTAGCTGCTCTCACCAATTCCGGTGTGAAAAATCAAGTACCGCTCTTTCTCTTCAAAACTGTTGATGGGGATTTGGTGTTAGTTTCCTCATATGAGGTTGCTGATATTTTATTATTTGATTCATTATATATTTCAGAAGCTATATCATATTATGGAGCTCAAGCATTCGCTCTCTACAGTCCCAGGGCTTCTCTACCTTTGGTCACATGCTCATCTCCTCACAGAACTAGTAAAGAGGAAGACATTCTGCATCCGCTTGGACACTTGCTCCTAAGAATTGGGGCTGATTTTACCACTCATGGTTTTCTGTTCAAGGATGCAACATATCAATTTCTTGAGTGTTCCACACATGGTTCGAATCCTCAAGAACCTTTGCTCTCTCTTCAGATGATTTCAGGTGCTCTACATGGGTCCAATTTTCACAGTGCAACTGTTTATATTTCTGATTCAGTTGAGTGCATTGTTCTTCTTCCAAAGTGGAATATTCCTCTAGAAATATTCATTTAGTTTGGATTCATAGGTTCACATGCATAGTCTCAGTATGCTGCTGCATAAAAGAACCAATTCTTGATTTACTGCTTAGTTTGAGGGGGGGTATTTTTCCCATGAGGTTTTCTCTGTTTCCTTGGTTTTATTAAGCAGTTACTTTATTGTACAGGGTGACCTATGGCCTTTGTTTCCAGGGCCCTAGCATTCTTATGCACTTTATTTTTTCTACTCCTCCTGAGTATAGCTTAAGGGGGGGTGTTGGAGACATTTACCACCATACACACTCATTTTGGTCAATTTGGCCTAGTTAAACCGCTATCCTAAGATTTATTGACTTAATTGACATCAGAGGAGCATTATATGACATCAGAATGAGCACACCCATGCCTACCTTCAGTAAAGGAGGCTAACTAAACCTTCTCCTTCATTTGGGGAGGCTAACTGGAGCACTCCGGGGGTGATCTGAGTGTCATAAATGCACTTTATTGCTAACTGATGGTTACAATCAGTTAAACAGAGCAGTGAATGTGCCTCCCTTCATTAAATTGATTATTTAATGAACTGGAGTCAACATGGGCACCTCCAACCACTTTTGATGGTCAGTTACACTTCAGTTAACCTCATCGGGGTTCATTGGAGTCATTGATGTGCTACCACTTGTTGGTTGGCTTGCAGTGACATGTGTCTGAGCTAATTTCAGTTAGAATCACTCATTTATTGCACTCCAACTTTAGTTAGGGCTTAGTTGAGTCAATTAGGGTTTTTATTAGTGGTTAACTTGAGTGTTGACTGTGGCTTACATTCAGTTAAGCTAGACTCACTCATTCAATTCGAATGACCTCCTTGGGAATTTAAATTGTCTTGGAATTCATGCTTCCAGCATGATCATTGTATTGTATTATTCATTATTCATTATTCATTTTGATTATACAGAGCTGCTACTTCCATTGCAACACCATTTCTCCAATTTTATGATTATCTGTCTGTATTATTTGTGAGACTGTGTTTTCAGTTCCTAGACCACTGTGATAGATTAATAAATATCTAGTGAAAAATCACAATTTTTGGGAGATGAATCTAGTATATCGGGAGAAGGGTCATCAAAGAAAGGATCTGATATTTCTGATTCTGATATATCAGATATTAAATCTATATTAGAGAGATGTGAAAATGAGAGAACTCTGGCACTCAAAGCATAAGTTATATCACCTTGGAACTGCGCAGTATGACATTGTTCTGAGGAATCAACAAGCTTCTCTAGTTCATCTGTAACTTCGATCTTGTGCTTCTCAAGAAGGTGAGACATGATGTCCATATTCTTCTTGAAACACTTCTTCTCTGAATGGAAACCCTTGATAGAATAAGAACACTTAGATGTGCTCCCTTTCTTCTTAACTTTCTTCATTAAATCTTCATAAGAATCTTCATCTTCAATTTCTGACTTTGGCTCCTTCACAATTTGCTTCTCTTTTGATTTGAATTTCTTGCTCTCTTGAACCAAGAGAGAATGATCCTTGCCCTTTGAAGAATTAAGGACACCCATATGGATCAATTTATCTTGCTCCTTTGTTAGTGAATCAAGAAAAGAATTTAAAGAAGGCATTTTCCACTTAGGAACAACAAGCCTAGTAGCATGAAAAGTAGAGACAAAAACTGAGTAATCAGGACCCAATTTTGAAAGAATGGAAAGGATTAATTGATCATCTGACTTCTCAATCCCACATTTCTTGAGCATTAGAACAAGTGACTTGAACTTGGTGAATAAACCCTCGAGTTTCAAAACTGCTTGGACTCAGTGAGAATAACTCAATCTCCAAGTGATGCGCTCGTAGCTCATCTTGAACTCCAACGAGAGACTCCAATTGAGTCCATACTTGGTTTGGAGTGGTCAAACCATCTAGATGAAAAATTATATCAGGAGAAATAGAGAGGCAAAGCAATCCATAGGATTCATCCAACCTATTATGCCACTTATCTTTCTCAATCACAACAATGGGCTCATTCTCCAAAGCTAGTGTAACTCTGTATAATACTCTACTGTGCAATAGAATGGAGATTTTGGATTTCCATTCGTAGTAGTTGAAGGAAGTAAGAATTATAGCTGATGAAGAATCCATATTTCTGAATTGATGTGCTCAAGAATAAAATCTCTGCAACCTGCAAAACAAACTAGGAGAAAATCTTGTAAGCTAGACAAGCTCTTCTTCAGAGAGGGATAGGAGACTGGATGTGCTCCTCAACTCTGTAGAACTTGATAAACCTTGATACTCTGATACCATGTATAAATAATAGATCAATTCTATGAGCAATGATTCTAAGAAGAAGCACATGAAATAGATCTTGCTACTAAGAATTCTCACAAGCATACACAGGAAAAATAGAGAGAAGAAAAGAGATTGAATCAAATGAATGAAGAGATGAATATTGGTGTGTGTCCTTCCATTGAATAATGATGAATAATAGTGTACACAAATAGTACATCCCTCATAGGAAAATTGAATTGTATGGAAA
The DNA here is from genome assembly GCA_001517045.1 of Pseudotsuga menziesii. Classification (NCBI taxonomy): domain Eukaryota; kingdom Viridiplantae; phylum Streptophyta; class Pinopsida; order Pinales; family Pinaceae; genus Pseudotsuga; species Pseudotsuga menziesii. The sequence goes on from LPNX010171966.1 coordinate 160,645, forward strand.
CAACTCATAAAACTCAAAAAGGCTAACTTACCAAAATATAACAAACCCCCATAGGTGGCTAAAGCACTTCCCAAATCTATCAAGGACCTCACGAGTATGAAAAAGCATGAGTGAGATGGAAAAAACATGATAATCCTAGAAAATGGAGAAAAAATGATGGAGGATGGGTTGGAAACAAAAGCTCCCAGTTTCCTAGTTGACTAGCTTTTATCTTATCCATAGAAAAGCAGGAAACGCAGAAAAAGCAGAATAAAGCAGAATCTGCTGTAAAGTCGTGTATACTAATTCTGGATGGTCAAAAGGTGGTCAATATCAACCCAATATTAGGAACAAATAATTCCTAGGATATAGATGGCATGTATTGACTTTAAGGTGCAAGTGGATGCCAACTAATTAAGCTAGTGGGTGAATAATTAATCAAATATTGATTAATTATTTTATCCTAAGTTATGAGTGGGTTTAATATATTCCAACACCTAGGACCTGTATTTGGAGTGACCATCATATAACTTTGAGTCCATACTCCAACAATGAACTCATGGTGTACTCAAAGTCTTTGGAAGACTTTAAGTATGGCTTGCCATATGGCATCCACCTTCACCTTTTGTGCATTGGTCTTCAACTTCATTTAGATCCAACAATTTTTTTTTTCTTACCCATACCTTAGAGTGTACTTGGCTTAGATGTTTTTTACTTTGACCTTCAAAACATCCTATGTCATTCTTCTTCTAAGATTCATAGACTTTCCTTGCTGATGTATATGATGGGCTTACCCTAGGTTGACTCCTTTTACTTGGGCATTCCTGATCCTTGTGACCAAAACCACTACATGAGTAACACCTCATTGTGTGACAATTGGAAGCAATATGTCCAAGATGATTACATGTCCAACACCTAACTTTGTCATTAGGGATTCCAACACTTCTTCTTCCATTGGATCTACAGTCCATAGCCTTATGACCAAAATTACAACATGAAAAACAATAGCCATTAAATCTATTTACATACCTTGATGTTTAGCTCCATCTTGGAGTTGTCCTTCTTCTTTCAAATGAATGGATTTGATCAGTGGGAGTAGCTTCCCGAGGTACTTTTGAATTTTCAACTTCTTTGTTGGCATGTGCAAGTGCATGAACAACCATGCTGGATTCAACTTCAGGAATTCTGCGGGACCGGATGAATTCTTTCAATTTGTCTTCTTCCTTCTTGAACCCAAGTCTAGACTTGTCAGAGGAAATCCTTTAGCACTTCAGAATTTCATCCAGGATGACTGAACTTTCATTGAACTTCACATGATCTTTTGACTTAAAAATTTTCTTTCTAAGACCAACAATTTCCATTTCAAGTCTCTAATTTTCTTTTTCTTTTTCTTCCATCTGAAACTTCATAACATCTTCTGTTCTCTTAGCTTCCTCCAACTAGACCTTTAGATCAGTATTAATCCATCTTGCTTCGTCAAGATCTTTAGGATATACACCAATCTCTTCTTTCTCTTTTGCTAATCCAATCTTCAATTCCTTGATTTCATCATTTTGATCTTGCAGCTTAACTTGCAAGTCTTTATTCTTGAGTTTTAACTTCATTAGCAAATATTTTTTCTCCTCTTTATATTTTCTAAATGACCTCAACATTTTATTCTTGAGTCTTGGATTGGATCTAATATCAATATCTGTCAAGATGCTTGTAAATGCATTATTGGCTTTTAACAAAACTTCTTCTTCATCTTCTGTAAGAATAACTTCATCATCATTACATTCAGATTTATCATCCATTGAAGAGTACTTACCTTCACTTGTATCTGAAGCTTGTACTTGCTTTTCTTCTTTCTTTTCATCCTTGACTTCTGCTTCCTTTTTTGTACCTTGAATCCTCCTTTGGTGTTCTTCTTCCAGCTTGAACGAAAGATCCTTGGATTAAGTGTAGTTTCCAATGCTTTCTTTGATAGGGATTGAGAGCCCGTACATCAAAAAATTCATTGCAACTTTATTGTCTTTCTCAACTGCTGCCTTTGTCTTCTTTCTGGGCTGGTTAGGTAGATTAACCACTATTTCCCAAACACTGAATTGCTTCAAGTAAATTTTCATTTTATTTCTCCAACCAAATTAATCTGACTTCTCCAAAATTGGAACTTCATAGTCAATGAGATTTTTTGATCCTTCCATGATTGTGTCCTCAAATCCCTTCAAGCTTGGTAGGCTTATATTGAAGGCCCGCTTTGATACCAATTGTTAGACATAATGACTCACTGAGAGGGGGGGGGGTGGTGAATTGGTGAGCTTGGACTTACTTCAAATTTGAACTTCTTCAAACCCTAAAAATTAAGTCATCATTTCACATTCAATTCAACATCATATTCATCAATAGACTATGCTTCAATAATCAACTCATTCATCAAATAAAACACATAATCATCAACTCATTGCACAAGAGACATTGATATAATATTTGTAATTTGTTTGTATTTCAAACAACTACGACCGTGAGGTAAATCAACACCTACTTCTATCCAAGACTCATCTTGGTATTTTCTTAGATCCTACTAAGAAAAATATGTACAAGACCCAGCTTGTAAATACCTACAAATTACGTCCTTGTCACATTACTTCACATACATCATCATGTCATCAATCCCATCATTACACCTCTGTTCATCCTTCTCATATCAATTTTATTCCTGTATGTTCATCTTCATTCAGTCATCATGTCATAATCAAGTCTTCAAGTATGTCCATGCTCATCATCCCAATTCAAACCTTTCACTGCTCAGTCACCATTTATCATTATCATGCATGTCTCACATTCACCAACTCTGTCATGTCAATCTATTGTAGGTGTCATTGTCATCAAGATAATGTCACTTTCAATCTATCATTGTCATCAAGTTGTTGTACTGTCAACCATTATCATAGCAAATGTTGTACACTTAATTACAGTAGCATCAATCAAGTCAACTTAATGTCTAGTCTGTAACCTGTCATTGTCAGATTAATACTCTGTTGTCACTAAAAGTTCTCAACCAATTATGACAATGAGCACTAACGCCTAACTCAATTTGTCCATACAAAGTCCTGCATGCCACTCATGCCAAAGCAATCAATGATTTGCTCAGGTGTATTGTTTATGCACCACAAGAAGTCTGTTGTGTCAATGCTACTCATCTCCAGTAATCAATAGATCTGCTATCCACATGTCCTGCTCAAGTTAATTATCAGTTGTTATGCCCAATATTCAATGAAATATGCCAAATTATCTGCATATACTCATGCCAAGTTCTGCCAGAGCATAGGACTCCTTCTTCTTGAACCTTGGATTTATTTCACTTAAAGTTTCAGATGTATTTTACTCAACAATTCCTTTAGTACCTTATGCAATAGTATGTCTTCCCCAGATTTTACTCTATGGTGAAGCTGCCCTACATCTATGTATCTCTGCTGCCACAGTCACGAACCAGCCCAAAAGATCATACAATTAGTCACAACCTAGCTAGGATCATGGTTCAGTCCACAAGGAGAAATGAAGTAGCAAAAAATTAAAACGTTCATCAAAATAGCAGCAACCCTATCTCCTATCTTTGGTTGCCTCCAGACAGTTTACATGCCCGAAAATCATAGCTAAACAATCACCAACGAATTTCATTGTAGCTGCCTCAAACTAATTCGAAATGGCAGAGCTATTTCTCAAGCAAGTACACCTCCAAATGAGGTCGTGGCCTTGGTATTTATACACATTTTTCAATCATAATTATTTTTCAGCCGACATGCTATATGTATATATTTTTTAATTTTTGTTTTTGTTTTATAATAAATTTTTATATGGAGCTGACTTGTATGTTTTGAAAATAAATAAAAAGCCTCTTAGCAGGCGAACTTGTTCCTTTTTGTTTGGGGTTCTTTCATACAATTGTGGGCTGCCACATCATCTTGTCTTCTATGTTTGTCAATTCATGTCCATCCATGTCATCAATCCATTCTTGTTTGCTTCTCCTACTCCAATTCATCTTACATGTCATTCTTGTTTTCCTTTGTTCATGTCATCTTGAAATGACCACAGTATGGGTCATTTGACTCATTAGGTGTTCCAGTGCCAACATCCAAACTCCTCGTGCTTTCTCATCTCTTACCATCATCAATTTGACTTTTGTCATTAATGTTGTCATCAATGACAATCATAGACAACCATATTCATCAAGATGTATGTGCATTCTATGGGAATAAATTCCATCGGGTGACATCTTGTTGGAATAACAAATCTACATGACACAAGCAATATTATTTCCAAAGGATAAATAGTAACATGAATTTTCTAGAGCAATAACAAACTTGGAAGCATGTGGAAAAGACAAACACATCAAGAAACCAATCCAATTCTAAGAGTTTTTGTCACCACTAGAAGTTGAGTTACCATTGGGAAGAAAAGGGTTGGTGACTACTTCTAGGTATTCACTTTGAGAACAACACAACCAAGAAAATGGTTTGGAGAGAGAAGTATAAAGGAGGTGAAGATCTCTCTAGCTTGGTGTAACATCGAGCTGAAAGTGCCCATGAATTTACAGAAGCACAAGAGGTCAACCTCACTAACAAAACAAGTAGTTGTTGAATGGAAGTAGGAGAGAGTAGAGAATGATCTCAAACCTAGGTTGATGTCTTGTTCATTGTAGACTAGTTGGAGAATGACTTGTTGGCAGAGAATTGTTTCCATGTTTGAAAGGAATTGATCCTAGCATAATTTCTAGGCCACACCTCCTTTCATGATGGAATATGATTTTTGGGATCTCAAAGAATAAGAAGACCATAACTTGACTTAAATTCATTCACTATCAAGATGGACCATCTTCAAGGCTAACAATGCAAGAGACTTGCATGCTAAAGATGAGAGTGAATTTTGATCGAAGCATTCATATCTGGAGATTTCTAAGATTTGATTCAATGAGTATAGTTTTTCACTATGAGAACAAGTGAGATAAGAACTAGAGGCAACAACCATATCGAAAAATAAATCCATGGATTCAGAGTTGAATTTGTAGCTTAGAGTCATAGTTAGACCATGTCCTAGAGAAACAAATACAAGCCTACATCTATCAAGAGATTGGTCCTATAAGCTATCAGAAACCAATAAGCCTCTCAATGGGGAAGTGTGATCTATAATGGATCTAAACAACTCAATGGTTGTAAAAAGTAGTACCTGCAATGTCATTCGGTAATTAATGAAAGTTAAATAATCCATAAAATAGAATGCAATGAAAAGTTCGATGAGACAAAGAAGAGGAAGAATAATGAAACAAATATAATGAAAAAATAGGAGAGAGTTTAATGGGAACTTGAAGTTCAATATCTTGGTCTTCCCATTTCCAGCCCCCCCAACTCTACTACGTCTTCTTGTAATTAGACTCTCAAAGGGTATTCTTGGCAAAAGATGAGAGAATTCGAGAGAACCAGGAGTTCAATTGTAGCCAAATATTGTTGGAATAAAGACTAAGCTACCGTTTGAATGTTTGTTTTCCTATTTTTGTTTCCATGATAAAATAAATGTGTTCATTATCTAGTTGGTTTTGTTTGCAGTGATAATATTTTATACGTGTTTTATATTGTTTGGGTAATTTAAACTGTGTGAGAATTCGAACTTTTCTCTAGATATGTAGATTCATTCCATAATTTTATTCTTCCTTATCCAATTGAATAATACCAATGGTTATATGTTGCTCACTATTGGATTTATGTTGGGATTGGAGATATATGGCCACCATTAATTAGTTGTTGTTTTTTGGTCGCGTTTTTAATTCTATATTGCAAATTTGTTGAAGCACACACACCATATGATCCATTCACGAGAATTACTTAGTAATTGGAAGAGGTCTTAGGGTCTTAAAGTGCACATAGGGATCCCTGAAGGCTTCACATAGACTTCTCCAACTATCTAAGGATGTACGTAGTCTACACACAACCTTGTTATGTAGGATTCACCTCCCTAGGGTCGGATGGATAGTTTTTTTGGTATGTGAGTGGTTGCTTGAGTGTTGGTTTAGTACTATATTGGAAAAACTGACTACATAAACTTCATTTGCTTAATTTTTTTCCTTCACATTGATTTTTCCATCTTGTGCTTTAACTTACATGGAATTTCCATGGATTGTTAAGCTTGACATTGGGTTTTCTTGTCTTAATCTCACCTTCTTGCATAGCCATTTAATATTGTTTTTTGAATTGTTGGTGGTAACTTGAACAACATGTAGGGTAAAAAACTTGCTCATGGAATGAAGAGAGTCAATGAAATCCTCTATCAAACCCATTTTAAGACATTAGTGAATTCAATTGGAGGTATTTCAGGCTTAGTGATACCATATGTGAGTCGTACAACAGTCCTACAAACCATATGTTGTCTAAAATCTTGTTTATCACATTTCCCTACAGCCATACAATTGGATGGGAATTTCCTTGGTTGTATTGAACTTTGGATTGAACCAAAAGTATAATAGTTGAATGATACATAACGTGCATAGTATTTCTTGTCCTCCCAACATTTGTTCTCTCATGGTGCATGTCATGAGGACCTACAATGCTCCAAATTCCATTGTGAATATTTGAAATCATCCCATCTCCCATACACTTTTCAGATTTTAATACTCGTGACCTTCCTTTAAGTGAGAAGAATGTATATGTATATGTATATGTATATGTATATGTA
>LPNX010171966.1:168092-191691 GCA_001517045.1 Pseudotsuga menziesii
TATACTCACTAGGCAAGTATACATGAACTTAGGCATCACTAATCACGATAAGCGGTTCACCAGCCTAATATTTCATTACATACAAGGGCTTCCAAGGAGAAAATGTCCTCGGTGAGATTCGAACCTGGGTGGGGAGCGCAATAACCAAATATCCCAACCACCTGAGCTACACCCAATGGACGTACACACACACACACACACATATAAATACATACATACATACATACATACATACATATATGTATGTATGTGTGTGTATATATATATATCTATATAAGCATTGTTGAGTATTGGAGTTTCAGTTTCAGGAGTATTGGTTACATGAGTCTAGGTATACAATAGAGTGTGTTGATTCTAAACAAAGAGAAAAGAGTTGGTTTTACAAATTTGAAAAGTAGAGTTTAGATCACAAGTTCCATTGCTTTAGAAATGTTATTATTATGATGGAGTGGATTCCATTTAGCACAGAGTTGTGAAACATAGTTCTTTTGAATATATTTTGAACAAGAGTTGTGGTATTACCTACATGCAAATCTTTGCCTATACTAAACATTGGATTCTTATATTAACAAACAGATATGTATTGGATGTGTGATGGGTAATCACCTGTGAACAAGGAACCTAGTATATAGGAGATTCTTTTCATTGGAAACCCACTTGAAGGAGTCAATTGTATTGCAAAAAAGTTTTCATTTGTACTTGTAACTAGGAACATATACCTCGTAATCAATCCTAAAAACATAGAAACTAACTCAAAGTACTACTTGTTTTTGCATTATATTTGGTTATTTATTACATGCTACACCAATAATAATGGCCTTGCAGCGATCAAAAGGACATGCAACTATGAACAAAGTATCTATGTTGGTGAATAAAGTGGGCTATAATTCCCCCATTCACCAATTATAAGGTTTCAAATCCATCTAATCCTCAACCATGATACATTTGTTAGAAATTTGAGGATGAAGAAAACTCACCATGGGAAAAGTTTCGAAGAGAGAGAAGTTGGAGTTATTATATGCCCAGAAAGAAATATAGAAGGCATATTATCATAGAAGTTGGAAATTGCTTCGAACAACCAAGTAGAAATATATGCCTTGCACCTTGGATCAATTCTATTGTAGGTATACCAAGTAAATAAGGTCACAATTTTAGGTGAATCCCTATTCATCATCAATCAAGTTTTAAAGAGAAATCTTAAGGAGTAGACTCATTTTTATAGAACATTTCAAAGAACACTGGCAAATTTGAAAGTGGTGGAAAAGTGAAGTTTTTCCATGTGTGAAGAAGAAACAATGGATTGTGGGATTGAAAGGAAAATGAGGACATATTCTTGGACAAGGGGGTCTTAGTAAAAAATGGGGACCCCTATTAAATGTTTTGGATCCCCTATATGGATTAATATGGAATTTATTAATCACTCAAATCATATTAGTCACTTTGAGCTTGGATTAGGAAGTAAAGACACCACTTGTAATTAGAGTAGTATGGGTCTGAATGCAATTCATTTCACTCTAAAATACTCACACGGGAACCAATTCTCACTCATTCCTCATAGGCCTTTATTCCTTGCATTTAAATATACAACATGGTGTAATCTATGACCCTTGTGCATCGATTCTCTAGCAAATGTGGTATATTTGGCCTCAAATGTTTGATTGTGGGAAATTAGTTTAATAAAATTGGGGCATGGGAGGGTGTAAATCCTTGTTATGTGAGGCAACAACCATGAGAAGGAAGTAGGAGTGATGGAAAAGGTAGGTTCGGGTCATTTACAAGCACTTTCACTTGTGGTTATGCTTAGAGAATTCAAATTTCTCTCGTGACAAGTTCTAGTCACATCAAGCTTATTAGAGGTATGGTATTAACTATCCTAAAGGTGACAATTGTTTTGGTCTAGTTTATGATTTACAGTTTGAATTAGAGTTAGTGGATCATTTTAAGTAACTTCAGAGGATTAGGGCTTAAATTATTATTTTGTTGAGGGTACTTTAAATGGGGTTTGGTTGACACCTAAGGCTTACTTAGTCTTCAACATGCGAGTTGGATTGATACTTTCTGTTCATCCTTTTAATATGTCAAAACTTCTAGCTCTAGTAAAACTAAAGGAGAGGGAATGTGGAGGTTCAAAATTTGATAAGGACAATGAATAGTCAATTGGAAGGAAGGAGGAAATCAATCGCATACATAGGTATTCATATGGAAAAGTAAGAAAATAAGAAGGAAGATATCGAAGCAATTCATAAAGAGTAGAATTTGATGTACAAGATGATTGCAAATGGATCATAAATGGACTATAATATTATATTGGGGTTCACCAAAGTATCACAATTTATTACAAGTCATCCAATTATCTCCACTAATTTAGTGAAAGATAAGGTTAATGAACAGGAAATAATGCAACAAGCAACTATGGCATTAGCAGAGTAGGAAATATTTTGATATGATCATGGTATGGATCAGAATGATGTGTCCATCGAGGAAGCTCATTTAGGGTATAAATTTGGTTAGTATTTTTTCATATTTTCTCATGTTTATGGATACTTAGATAATTTATTTAGCAATATAGATTTAGATGTACTTTTAGGAAGGCATCGTGCCATAGATTTATGTTTTGTTATTTATGGAACTATATATGCTACTTTAGCTCCAAAGAGGAATTTTGGATAATTTTGTATCTTGTTTTGTAAGTTTAGGCTATTTGGTTTTCCCACGACCTCTTTATAATATAAATCCTATCTATTATTGTTTGAAAAAAGAAGAAGATAAAGGTTCGAGGAGTTAAGAGACTTCAACATGAAAATTTAAGAGGGAACTTGATGTTGGAGGTAGAAAATAGATCAACTAGAAAAATAACTTCCCTTTCATGAAACCAGTGACCTTACAATGTAAATTGGGACATGATACATCCATAATTGTTACCCAGAAGCACCTATGTTATCCCAATTTTTATTTCTACTGGTTTAATTGATTTTTACAAAGAAATTCTAAATGCATTTGAACACCATAGCTAATATAAACATGTACAAAACAATGCAAGAATATTTTTCATGAATGCAACCCCATAAATGACAATAATTCCATGCAATTAAATAAGCATATAACAATAATTTCATTCAACACATTCATAAGTAAAGGCAACTCATTTTATACACAAGAGAGTACTTATCTAAAAATGTAATCAAATACCTACAGACCAAGGACGTTCCACCCATCCATAGGCTCTATGAATCCATATATTTCTTTGACAAGCCACCCCCGAGATGGGACTATCAATACACAAGAAGTTGTTGGGTTCTCTGTCTATAGTTATCCCAATCCTCTAGCACTCCTTTCCCCTCATCCTACACAACCCAAGGAATGGGGAAAGGAGTGCTAGAGGATTGGGATAGGCCCTATTTCATCCTACACAACCCAAGTACTACAATAGCATATGAAATAGGCCCTATCATAGTTAATATTTAAAATTACCCACAATATCTAAGCGCTAACTTAGGACATATCCCAAGATTCAAGGAACTTTTCTTTAGCATTCCTTTTAAATACACATGATCACCAACTCTAAATTCTTTTTCTATTTTTCCTTTGTCTGCATTACTTTTATGTATGTCATGTGTTGTTTTTAAACTATCCCTAATCTTAACCATATGTTCGTCCATTTCCTTAATAAATTATGGTCCAATAACCACTATGTATGTTGTATTATCCTAGCTTATGGGAGTATTACATTTTTTCCATATAAGGATTCAATTGGACTCATCTTTAGAGATGCATGATATCCATTATTGTAAGCAAGTTCTACCAAATGCAAGTAATATTCCCCTTTTGATGGGTATTCCATCACATTCATTCTGAGCATATCTTCAATAACCTAATTTGTCCTTTCAGTATTCCTATCTTCCTATGGGTGATATGATGTACTCATATTCATATTTGTTCCAAATCCTTTGAATAATCCCTTCCAAAATTTTGAACTAAAATTTGGATCCCTGTCTAAAACAATTACCCTATGTATTCCATGTAAACTTTCAATCTCCATATAAATTTATGCTATGTTGGCTACCTTAAGGGTTGATTTAATTGGGATGAAGTGTGTAACCTTTGTCAACTTATCCACCACTACCATAATTAAATCATGTTGTTTGATTATCTTAGGTAATTTGGAGATGAAATCTATTGTCACCACATCCCACTTCCATTTTGGAATTGGCAATGGATGAATTAATCCTACTAGGTGTCCATGATCAACCTTTACATTCTGGAATTCCATACATCTTGATATGTACTCAGCTATGTCCTTTTTCATTCTTGTCAATAAGTGATGGATTCTTACTGTTGTAATAGTCTTTTGATATCCAAGATGTCCTGCATATGGCACCTTATGTATTTCATCCATTACCATCTTCCTTAATTCCATAAAATTATGAATGTAAATTATATTGTTATTCATAATACTCCCATCATTTTTCAACCTGTATCCTTTAATTTTTTTTGTGAAGTATTCTGTTGTAATCCTTCTTTCATTTGAATATAATTTTGATATGAAATAACAACTTCTAGAATTCTGATTTTTAAATCTAATTGGAACATGTTAATGGTTTTAGCATGCACTGTATGTGCTCTTCTGTCGATTGCGTTTTCAACTTTATTCTCCTTGCCTTTATTATGTTTGATTTCAAATTCAAACTCACATAGGATTTCCATCTATCTTTCCTATCTTGCATTTAAAGTCTATTGCTCAAATATACATTTCATCCCATTGTGATCTATTCTTAATTTTGAATTTTCTACCCATAAGGTAATGTCTTCACATTTTTAAGACATGCACTATAGCAACCAAATATAAATCATGTGTGGCATATTGTTTCTCACGTTCCTTCAATTTTCTGGATCATAACAAACCACACTCCCATTTTGCATGAGTACACCACAAAGTCCTTCTTTACAAGAATCTATACATACCACAAAATCTTCATTTGGATCAAATATTTTGAGAAATGATGCACTAATAAGTAATATCTTCAACTGTTGGAAACTTTATTCAGATTTGGTTGTCCATTCAAATTTGACTCCCCTTTTGAAAATATGTAATTGGATGCGCTACTTTTGAGAATCCCTTTACGAACCTTCTATAATATCCAACTAGTCCCATAAATTATCTGAAATATGTTACATTCCTGGGTGTATTCCACCCCATTATAGCTTCAATATTCCTTAAATTGACTACTACCCCTTCCCGATATATGATGTGTCCCAACTACTGAACTTGTTTTTGATGGAATGAGCATTTAGTTAGCTTGGAATATAATTGTTTCTCCCTTAATACCTGTAGTATGAATCTCACATGATCCTCATACTCCTCCACTAATTTTAAATAAATGGGAATGTCATCTAAAAATACAATGACAAACTTGTCCAAATATTATCTAAATATGCCATTCATTAAGCACATACAAGTATTTGGTGCATTTTATAATCCAAATGGAAGTACCACAAGCTCATAATGACATATTGGGTCATAAAGGTTGTTTTATTGATAGGTTCATCCTTTAATCTCACTTGATAATAACTTAATCTCAAGTCTATCTTGGAATAAATCCTTTCCCCTTTCATCTAGTTAAGCAGGTTATCAATTCTAGGTAGAGGATATTTGTTTTTCACTGTAACCTTATTTAATTGCCTGAAGTCAATACATAATCTCAAGGTTCCATCTTTCTTCTTTACAAAGAGTATAGGTGCTTCCCAAGGAGACACACTTGGTCGTATGTAACCCCTTCTTCAACAACTCTTCAGTTTTCATTTTTAATTCTTTCAATTCAAGTGTACTTATTCTATATGGTATTTTGGAAACTGGGGTAGCTCCAAGAACCAAATTAATAGAAAAATCAATATCTCTTTTTGGTGCTAATCCTGGTATTCTTCGAACACATCTGCATAATCTTGTAATACTAGAAAATTTTCCAAGTTGTGGCCCTTATCCTTTTATGGTTCCTCCACATGAGTTGCATACATCTGACACCCTTTTCTAAAACATTTTTTAACTGCACATCTAAAACCTACTTAGTTGTGCAACCTACCATATAGAAATAGGCCTTTGAATTCCTTTCACTATCTTATGCTTTCCTTATTTGTCAATACAAGTGAAAGTATTTTTATGAAATTCTAACATGACATGGTGTGCTTTCCAAGTTGGAAATGGTTTGATCATTTATCTTACCTTCAATCTCAATCATATTGGATTGGTGTTCTTCTTGCTTTTTATCCAGGGATGCATAAATTATGGGAATATCTCTATCCGCGTCCTCCACTATGCTTGCTTCCTATATGTTATGCACAGTTTTCATCTGGTCTTCCCTTCACATCCCCAACATCTAAATGGTGTATTTGTCCTTTTTCCTTGAGGCTCTACCATCTTTGGTCCATTTTGGATAGGATTGTTTTTCCAGAATGAACCATGTTGATTTCTTAAGAAGGGAGGTTGGAATCATTTCTTTCTTTAATCATGCTTACAACTCTTCAATTTTCATTTGTAATTCTTTCAATTCAAGTGTACTTATTCTATATGGTATTTTGGAAACTGGGGTAGCTCCAGGAACCAAATTAATAGAAAAATCAATATTTCTTTTTGGTGGTAATCCTGGTATTCTTCGAACACATCTGCATAATCTTGTAATACTAGAAATGTATTGGATTGGTGTTCTTCTTGCTTGTTATCCAGGGCTACATAAATTATGGGAATATATCTATCCACGTCCTCCACTATGCTTGCTTCCTATATGTTATGCACAGTTTTCATCTGGTCTTCCCTTCACATCCCCAACATATAAATGGTGTATTTGTCCTTTTTCCTTGAGGGTCTACCATCTTTGGTCCATTTTGGATAAGATTGTTTTTCCAGAATGAACCATGTTGATTTCTTAAGAAGGGAGGTTGGAATCATTTCTTTCTTTAATCATGCTTACAACTCTTCAATGTTCATTTTTAATTCTTTCAATTCAAGTGTACTTATTCTATATGGTATTTTGGAAACTGGGGTAGCTCCAGGAACCAAATTAATAGAAAAATCAATATCTCTTTTTGGTGCTAATCCTGGTATTCTTCGAACACATCTGCATAATCTTGTAATACTAGAAAATTTTCCAAGTTGTGACCCTTATCCTTTTATGGTTCCTCCACATGAGTTGCTTACATCTGACACCCTTTTCTAAAACATTTTTTAACTACACATCTAAAACCTACCTAGTTGTGCAACCTACCATATAGAAATAGGCCTTTGAATTCCTTTCACTATCTTATGCCTGTGAAAGTATTTTTATGGAAATCTAACATGACATGGTGTGCATCCAACCAATCTAGTCCAATAATCACATCATAAGAACCAAGACGCATTATGTTCAAATATACAGATGAATAGAGTTCATACATATCCAAGGGACACGTTTTTACTATTTCACTAATTCTTCTTTTGGTTCCAATATCCAACTGTACCGACCATGACTTATCGTGCTTCTTTTTATTTAACTTAAATATTTCAACCAAATTAAGATCAATATAACTATTACTTTCCCCTGAATCAATTAAAATGGAAATGGTTCGATCATTTATCTTACATTCAATCTCAATCATATTGGATTGGTGTTCTTCTTGCTTGTTATCTAGGGCTACATAAATTATGGGAATATCTCTATCCACGTCCTCCACTATGCTTGCTTCCTATATGTTATGCACAGTTTTCATCTGGTCTTCCCTTCACATCCCCAACATCTAAATGGTGTATTTGTCCTTTCTCCTTGAGGCTCTACCATCTTTGGTCCATTTTGGATAGGATTGTTTTTCCAGAATGAACCATGTTGATTTCTTAAGAAGGGAGGTTGGAATCATTTCTTTATTTAATCATGCTTACATCTTTGATTATCCCTCCAATATTTTTTTATAGATTTTTTTCCTCTAATATGATCATAGAGATTCTTAGCCTTTCAGATGGCCTCTTCAAGGGATTTTCCTTAATCATATATGATTTTGTCTTTGTAAAAGGAATGAAGTCCACTCAGATTCCTATGAATTTGTACTTTATCCTACTTAATAAACCCCACATACCTCAACAACCCTAGGAATTCCTTTGATACTCCTCCATGCTCATAGCTCCCAACTTGAGATTAAAGAAATCCTCCATTTTCTTATTATAATAATGTTAAGATAAGTATTTCTGATAAAAATAATTTTTGAATTGTTTCCATATTGAAATGATATTCTCACTAATATGCTTCACTTCCACTAATTGATCCCACCATATGGAGGCATTTCCCTGCATGTTATAAATGGAAATTCTATCCTCCATATTTGAAGAATAATTATGAAAGCGTGTGTGTTCTCTCATCCCTAACAACCAATATTCATCATATTCAAATTTCCCATTCTCATGATCAAAAGTAGATGGATTAATATTTATAATCTCCCCTTGCAACTCCTCTTCCACTTTATTCTTTTATGGTGTGTACTTGGAGACATTTATGGACTGCTGCTAGAACCCTCTGTGGCATAAGATCCCATGTTTGCATAAGGTGGTGAATAATGATGCCCATGACCTCTAGTAACACTCTTATAGTGTCTATAATTTTCATGAGATCTCTTCTTTGAACTGACCTTTTCTTCCTTCTTAGAACATGAAACCGATCCAACTTGCAATTGCCTCTGTAATAAGTTCAATATTTGCATAAGTTGAGTATTTAATTGGTTCTCTTGCTCCCGATCCCTCACCATTCTCTCATTATCAGCTTTACAACTATGCACTTCTATCCTCAAACTTTTTATAGTTTCCAATAGCTCCACTAATCTAAGTTAGCTCCATGTCCATTATATTATGTTTTTTCATTTCCTACACTGATGTTATGTCCTTTGGCTTCTTCTCTCAGACTGCTTGAAATTTCTATCCCTTCCATGTTTAGTGTATAATTATGTTTGTGTGGCACTGATCTATAAACATGTAACCTATAGCAACTTTCTATACCAATATATGCAATGTGTTTAAATAGTAATAAAATTGTTAGACGAATACTTTCCAAAAATTCATAAAAAAATTTATGCATAAGAATTTTTTTGGAAAATCCCCTTTTTGACAACTTTGACAAAGTAATACACATGCCCCCTTTTTATTAGATTTATAGGAACTTAGGAAATATCGATTCATATTTAGGTTCATTGTTTTTATTCTCCTACTAATACTCTTTCCAATGACTATACCCCTGTTTAATTATGGTTTCACCACTAAATTTCATATCTCTTTGAAAACATAGTTTATGCCCAATTTTACCCTATTTTTGTAGCTCCACTTATTGTGAAGGGCTACCTTTGGAGACCTGTAGAGGAAAATATGTAAGGAACTAGGTAATTTTTTTATATCGGGCACTCATAGCCCATATAACGGTGAGTACCCAAACACTTCCACTATTCAAATTTAATGTTCTTATTAAAACTTGCACAATTATGGAATTACCAAATTTTAATTTATGCAATTCCTCTATACTTAGAATTTTTACTGAAAATGTTATCTATCAAACTAAGCATTTTAAAAAAAATCACCTCTAATCAAATATTCTCATCTCAATGAGTAGAAAAAATTTTGAAATCAGAAATTTTATGGTTATGAGTTCTTGGGCGACTTTTGCCTCCAAGTTTTCAAAAATCGACCTTTTGTGCACCCAAATAGTGGATTTTGGCCTTCTTTCATCTCTCGACTTCACATATTTCCGAAATTATCTTCTCACTAATATACTTCACTTCCACTAATTGATCCCACCATATGGAGGCCTTTCCCTGCATGTTATAAATGGAAATTCTATCCTCCATATTTGAAGAATAATTATGCCAGCGCATGTATTTCCTCATCCCTAAAAACCAGGATTCGTCATATTCAACTTTCCCATTCTCACGATCAAAAGTGGGTGGATTAATATTTATAATCTCCCCTTGCAAATCCTTTTCCACATTTCTTCATACATGGTGTATCCTTGGAGTCATTTATGGGCTGCTGCTAGAACCCTCTATGGCATAAGATCTTGTGTTTGCATAAGGTGGTGAATAATGATGTCCACGATCTCTAGTAACACTCTTATAGTGTTTATAATTTTCATGAGATATTTTCTTTGAACTGACCTTGTATTCCTTCTTATAACATGAAACTAATACAATGTGCAATTGCCTCTGTAATAAGTTCAAGATATGCATAAGTTGAGTATTTAACTGGTTCTCTTTCTCTTGATCCCTCACCATTCTCTCATTATCAGCTTTGTAACTATGTACTTCCATCATCAAAATTTTCATAGTTTCCCATAGCTCCACTAATTCTAAGTTAACTCTATGTCCATTAGATTATGTTTCTTCATTGCCTACACTGATGTTATGTCCTTTGGCTTCTTCTCTCAGTCTGCCTGAAATTTCTATCCCTTCCATGTTTATTGTACAATTATGTTTGTTTGGCACTGAGCTATAAAAATGTAACCTATAGCAACTTACTATACCAATATCTGCAATGTGTTTAAATAGTAATAAAATTGTTAGACAAATACTTCCCAAAAATTCATAATAAAAAAATTATGCATATGAATGTTTTTGGAAAATCCCCCTTTTTGACAACTTTGACAAAGTAATCTACATGCCCCCTTTTTATTAGATTTCTAGGAATTTAGGAAATATCGATTCATATTTAGGTTCATTGTTTTTATTATCCTACTAATACTCTTTCCAATGACTATACCCTTGTTCAATTATGGTTTCACCACTAAATTTTATATCTCTTTGAAAACATAGTTTATGTCCAATTTTACCCTATTTTTGTAGCTCCACTTATTATGAGGGCTACCTTTGGAGACCTGTAGAGGAAAATAGGTAAGGAACTAGGAATTTTTTTATATCGGGCACTCATAGCCCATATAAAGGTGAGTACCTGGAACTCTTCCACTATTCAAATCTAATGTTCTTATTAAAACTTGCAAAATTATGGAATTACCAAATTTTAATTTATGCAATTCCTCCATACTTAGAATTTTTATTGAAAAATGTTATCTATCAAACTAAGCATTTAAAAAAAAATCACCTCTAATCACATATGTTCATCTCGATGAGTAGACAAAATGTTGAAATAAAGTATTTTATGGTTATGAGTTCTTGGGACACTTTTGCCTCCTTCAAGTTTTTAAAAATCGACCTTTTGCGCACCCAAATAGTGGATTTTGGCCTTTTTTCATCTCCCGGCTTCACAAATTTTTGAATTCAGCCTCAATCCTCTATATTTATATATGTTTCTAGATCATGAATGCACAACAATAGCTTGGATCTCAATCGGGCCTTCGTCCATCCTCGAGACAAACACCTTCAAAACCCATTGAACTAAAATTTCTACAAAATCTAAGTAGAACAGGTCCCTTTCCTCAGTAATGATCTTGTAGCCTCTATTAGTAGCTTCTAAATGGCACAAGTCTCATCAATTTATAATTTAATTTTCTCATATTATGGCCAAAACAAGATTTTGGCTCCAATTTTTTTTTTACTTTTCGAATTTTTGTTTGTGGCAAAACAATTGTCCCTTGAGGTGTCAGTCAGTCCCATGTGTCACCTCGTGATGTATCCATGTCACCCTGCTATTGGTAAATGGTTTCAAGATCATAGAAGGAGTGGTTTAGGAAAATATTTTTTTTAATCTTGAACTCTTGCAATGATGCCACATGTCCACAAAGGTTTCCTTTCAGGATCATGCTTATTTAGATAAATCTGAGCACCTTCATGAGACTGAAAGGGTATGAGCCATTGATTTGATAAAATATGATCTAGATCATTAAAATGTGCATTTCTCGTCATTTAACAGAGCATGAAATTTTTTCAGTACAGATGCTAAATTTCACCCAGAATCAACTGAATTCATAGTTTTCACTAAGGATTCCTTTTGTACTAAACCATGGAAGACTAAACATGATTTTTCCCAGTATTTTACCTAATGCATTTCATCATACACTTCATGTTCAACTTGGAATTATGCATGTAGAATTTTAATACGACCCTTGCATCTCCAATGTTGGAACCTAGGGCTCTGATACCAAACTATCACGAACCCAGTGACCTCAAAATGTCAATTAGGTTGTGATGCATCTGTAATTTTTACCCAAAAACACCTTCTTATCCCAATTCATTTTTCTACAAGTTTAATTAAGTTTTACAACGGAATTATAACTGCATTTGAACACCATAGTTAATATAAACATGTACAAAAAAAATGCAAGCATATTTTTCATGAATGCAACCCCATAAATGACAATAACTCCATGCAATTAAATAACCATACAATAGTAATTAAGTTAAGCACATTTAGGGATGGATGAAACTCATTTTACACAAAAGAGAGTACTTATATGAAATTGGAATCGACTATTTGTAGACCAAGGACGTTCCACTGAGTCATAGGCTCTTTTAAGCCATGTCTTTCTTTGACAAGCCACCCCCAATCTAGGACTATTAATCCATAAGAAGGTGTTGTGTTTTATGGCTACAAGTACCCAAATCCTCTAGAACTCCTTTCCTCTCATCCTGCACAACTTGAGGAATGGGGATCCCTTCTCTAAGTTATAGTGTCCGACTCTCCCTTCTCTAAGCTAACAGTCCCTTAACTTTGTTACCCCAATTCCCTTCCAGGGATCCAGAACAGGTCGACCATGAACGCTTTGTGCCAACACTCTAGAGAAATATAATTTTCTTAGTATGGGTCTCAGTGTGCAACAGGGTAATGGTGGTACAATGATGGTAGTATAGGCGATAGTGGTTCTGATGTCTACAGTTAAGGTATAGCAGCCAAATGATTGTCTCTGACATGAAGGAATGATGGATTAATGAGATATATCTCACTATTTATATGCATGGTTGAGACTGACACATAGAACCAATATTTCATTATATGAAGGGTAGAAGCAATTAAATTCATAGCACAAGAACTCAACCAAGTGACTCGAAGGTTTATAAGAACTAGCCACTTGGCACACATGGCGTTGGACACTTTTCCCCCTTTCTAAGGAGAGTTGGATGAGTGGAACACTTGGGGTTGGACACATTTTACCTCTAAACTTAGGCTTAGGGTAATCACTCTACCCTTTTGTTGTCCAGGAAAATACACCCTTATAATCTAGGGTCTCTAGGGTTACCAACTTACTAAGGTAGACTTGCAGACAATCAACCATGTAGAAATTGAAATAGGATTAGGAAGAAGAATTAGCAAACCTGGTTTATGACAGTTGATCCAAGATTTTCTTCTCTTCTTCCAGTTGCTTCCACAACTTCCAGGGTATCTCCAATCACCTACAAAGAACAAGTTCTTCCTGAAAATATTATATATATATATATCAATGGTTAATGAAATAACATATTCATAATGAAATCATTAAGATAATTTAGTAATCAACATATACAAGAGCGCACAATATTGGAAGAAGAACTTTCTTTATTAATAAATAGAGAATGGTGAGATTACAACCCAATGTCTGAAACAAGTGATCCTCTACAAACAAAGGACAATGATTTCTGTTTCTCCAAGATGTCTAAAGGCATACCACTAGCATTACTTTGCTCTTCTAGGAATAATTGATTAACCCCATCCCATGCCCTCTATTTATACATGAGGTAAAAGAGAGGTTTCAAAGGTTGATATGGTTGAGACAATTGAGATAGTTATGATTAAGGGCTCAGCTGTTATCGACTAATCGTGTTTTATATATTTTAACTTCAAATTCAGGTACACACGAGTAATGATATAGGAAAGTTGCGTATGACATGCTCCTTTATTTAAGGAAACCCATGTTTTCAATGTACACGTGAGTTGCAATGCACATACTCGTGTGTGACACGCTGGTTGCTGTGCAAATAGTCGCGTGTGCAACCCTAATGTCCAAATAAAAATATATTCAGTTGGTTTGGAGATGATGTATCAAAAATCATTCCCATCGTTAGTGTTTTGGCCACTTTAATCCAGTTTGTCCTTTTGTGTCCCAACATATTGGATGTCAGTACTCAGATGGAGAAGTGCCATTTTACATGATAACATATGCCCCCTAATGTGTGAGGTCAGAGGGAAGCGATGGCCGAAATACATTACAGTATTTAATCTTGGATAACTCAAGTGCCCAAGGCAGCAGAGGAGATACCTGAAACATATACATATCAAAGTCATATACAAAATCATTTCTGAGGATGCCATGTTCAATATAATGGAACGCTAGCTCCTTTACAATATTTGATTACA
Organism: Pseudotsuga menziesii; assembly: GCA_001517045.1. Taxonomy (NCBI): domain Eukaryota; kingdom Viridiplantae; phylum Streptophyta; class Pinopsida; order Pinales; family Pinaceae; genus Pseudotsuga; species Pseudotsuga menziesii. Next base: position 182,371 of record LPNX010171966.1, read on the forward strand.
TCATATGATACGGGTAACAAAACCACGTATATTACAAAGGTGGATCGAAGCCACAATATACAATGATAAATCTTCAAAATCTGGAAGCTGTTTAACTGATCATAACACAATCTTATGTAACTTAGGTTATAAAAGTGAACCTAAGGTCTTCATTGAAATCCAAAGGACTAGTACAATCCCTACCATGTGAATAGATGCGTTGAAGTCGAACATGGAAGGAACTCCACAGAATGTCAGACAATGAGTGAAACTGACAACTGAAGCAAAGGAGCTCACTAATAATGGTAGTGAATCCTAAGGTACCATCATAAAAAATCTAGGTCTTCGTCTTCATGAAGTGCTCATGAGAAACCATGTTGTGATGAGGAAGGAAATGAATCCTCCAATAGATCACAAGAGTGACTAGGAATTGGATACAAGAAGGTAGACACAAGTAATACTCAAATAGGATAATGATGGGAATCAGGATAATAAGCAGATTAAGGGACAAATCCTTGAACAGTGAGCACGACACATAGATGACCCAAGGCAGCTTTTTACTTACAGATAGGACAACTATACTTATCTGTCATGTAGGAGACATGATCATATTCCCCATGTATGAAGGACAAGTAGAGGAGTAAAAACTCGAAGTAATAGCTGACCTGAAAGTGTATAAAAATGAGACATGAGTATCGGAAAGTTAAGAAAGTGTTATGTTCAAGGAGGACATGCTACCACTATTTATAACCCAAAGAGAGTAATTCTTCCTCATCTTTCATGTTAATTTTTAACGATTCCAGGAAAGTCAACTCAGGTCTCTCTCCATTTTTGACAAGCTTGAAGAGGGGAGAGAATAATGCTTGATAAGGTCACTGATTCGTGGATTTTATGAACCTGAACTAGTACATGCTAGCTGGTGTTTTCATATTTTGAGAGTCTGAAAACTTTGAAGAAAAATTCAGGGGGAATGCTTTTTCGTACAATTTAGTCTCCTAAGGCCGAAAAAGTTAAAAAAAAACCACATAAGAACTCTCTTAGCTCCCGAAGGACTAAGGTATACTTTTTCGTACTTAGTTGACAAGGTTCAAAAAAAGGGTAAACTATCACCATACCGACGCGCCTTCAAGGGTGACAGATAACCTGAGTTTAACGAGTGTGAAGGAAGGCACGATCACTCGAAAATATCCATTTGATTATGATAAATGGGGTTTACAAAAGTAAACCCAATGCTTTTTTCTTTAAGTTTTAGCGAGCATGAGAAAGACATAAAGTACTCTCGAAATATTTTTCATGTTTGGGTCTAGAGCACGAAAAAGAGAAAACTAAGCTCATACCGGGTGTTCCTTTTCTGTAATTTTAGTCCCTCGGGTCCGGAAAAGTGATAAACCTATGCCTGATAATACTCTTCTCAATTTTGAAGAAAAGAGAGTGCTCCTTTCTTGTAAATATTCCACATGGTCTGAAAAAGCGATAAACTATCACCAATGTGGATGCTCGTTCACTTATTCTTAACGAGTCTGAATGAATAAGATTACTTGGTAGTCAAGTCTATTTTGAGGAGTTAGACCTGGGCCTAAAGAAACTCCATGTATTTCCCGTGAAGTTTTAATGAGTCCGGAAAAAGTCAACTCGTGGCCTCCTTGTTGTTTTTAATGAGCTCAAAGGAGAGTAGAAAGAATGCTATAAATGCGAGGAGACGAGTGTCAGAGGAAGGAAAAACCAGTTCCAAGTGCAAGAAACATACCTAAGAATAATGCAAGGAACATGAGCAAGATAAAGACACTTGGGGAAAGTCTCCTCAAGGTAAAAGGTGTTAAGTTTCAAAGGAAAAATGGTACAAGGCTAAGTGATAGTGAGAGTAGAGATGAAGGTTTATACAATGAGATAAAAGCATGGAAGTCGACATCAGGCTCATAAGCGTGAGCAGGGTACATGCAAATGCAGCTACAACTTGAACAACAAGGTGAGGCTAGTAAAAAGTTGTGAATCCAACTAAAAATCCTGTCTCTAAGAAACAACAACACCGGGATCGCATTCAGAAGAAAAGATCTGATATAGGTCACTTTGGCAGAAACACATGTGACTTTGCTATCTTCCATAGAAGGGAAAGTCAAGGAAGAATCAACTGAAGAATATTCTATAGCACGAAAGCTCGAGGATTTATAATCAGTAATATCAACCTCATAAGGAGAGAAAAAATCAACAAGGGATATAGAGTCTACAGGAAGAAACTCAATATCACAGGAGTTGAAAAATTCATAAGAAAAATCATACTCATTAGGATCACTGACTTGTTGTTCGAAGGGAGAGTCCAATGACTCAAAAAGACCAACATAAGAAGACCAATCCATGGGAAGATTAGTCTTACTAAGAAAATTAGGGTTAGACTTAGTCACAAATGAACCAACATCCAAAAAGAAGGTCAGACTGTATCAAAGACTCTAGAAAAACTTCATCTGAAGGAAGGAGATCATTCGAGATAGGACACATGTCTAAAATTTCAAATGGATTGACAGAGTGGAGAGAGGGATCCACAGTCTGTATAGGATGACTCACCTGGTCAACTGTTGGGACCAAGTCCTAAGAAGGTAAGCATGAAAACAGAGGCTACTTCTCAGTAGCAATTGAACGTAAAGGACATGATGCCACATAGTTCACCCGTGGTGGGGTAGTGTCTATAGAAACACTGAGAATCGATAAAGAAAAGACCTAGTCTCTAGTTGGTTCAGAAGAGGGATCAAGAAAATCCAACTGATCGATAGTGACAATTTCTTCGCCATGATTAACGTACATCACACAAAAGAATGTTGACACCACAACTTGCATGGAATATACATAATCACATCTGAGGAGTATATTGAAGTCTAAGGGGTCTTCTATCACCATGAAGTAAACTAAGAAGGTCTTCCCACCCAAAGTAACAGGTGTTTGAGCAAGAATTCCTAAGGCTATACTAGTTCATCTATCAAATGCCAGTAACTGACTAATAGTCGACACAAGGCCGGTAGATCCCATGCCTCACCAAGCACGAGCATACAAGATACTAACTGAGGCTCCTTCATCAACAATACAACAAGCAATCATGTATTTTCCAACTTTGACCTTTATTTCGAAAGGTGCATCAGAAGGAAGGCATGACTCAACTAGGCTATCCCAATAAAAGGAAGAAATCCGAGAGCTTGGTGGGGGTTCATCTGAGGTGAGTTCATTGCTCCCTTGTTTAGTAAGTTTTGAATTGGTCATGAAGAAAAACGTGACTAGCAGACATTTCACTCTCCAAAGAAAGAGTGGGATTGATCAATGATGGAAACGATTCAACCGCTTCGTGAAAGTCACTCTCTGAAGGGAGAGTGGGATTGACCAAATATGACATTGGTTCAATCACATAAGGATCACTCTATGAAATAAGAGTGGGATCGACCAAAGCTGAGATTGACTCGACCACTTGATCAACCAAAGGTTGAGTAGGTTGTTGAGAATCTATAGGTTGTTCAAGAGAATTAAATTATTGAGTATTAGACCACACTCTTCTCACTTCTGCGATAATAGGGAACTGGTGAGTAAGATGATCTCCCTTGCATAACTTACAAGGGAACTTAAGTTTGCACTTCGAATGACCAATTTTCTCAACGGTGTCAACATGACTAGTAGTGGCTGACTATTTTCTCTTATCATGATCTATAGAGGCTGAGAGTTTTCCCCTAGCATGACCATCAGAGACTGGGTGTCTGGGTTCAACCTAACGAAGAGAGGTTGGTTGTTGAAAAAGTTCAGGATATTCAAAATGGGATGTCCATAAAACCAAACTCTTCGTACCTCCACGATGGAAGGGAATTTATAAGTAAGGTGGTCTCCCTCACAAAGCTTACAAGGAAACTTGGGCTCATGTTTTAAACGATTAGTATTTTCGATAGTGTCAACATGACTCGTAGTGGCTGATTTTTTTCCCTTAGCATGAACCATACAGGCTAAGAGACTGCCCCCAGCATGACCTGCAAAGGTTGAGAGATTAGGTCCAACTTGACCTGCAGAGGTTGGATGGGCAGGATCAACATGCTTTGTAGAAGTTGAGTGTGTGACCCTAGCATGACCTTCAGAGGCTAGGTGGAGAGGTTCAACTTGACCTACAGAGGTTGAATGAGTGCCCTCGGCATGAACTGCAGAGGCTAAGTGACTGGATCCAACGTGACATGGAAAGGTTGGAAGGATCCCACCAAGATGATCAATAGAGGATGGATGGTGAAGATCAAGTTGATTTGCAGAGTTTGAGTGCTTAGATCCAACATGACCTACAGAGGTTGGATAAGTGCCCCCAACATGAATTACAGAGGCTGGGTGGTCAGGTTCAACTTGAATTGCAGAGGTTGAATGGGTGCCCCCTTGATTATGTGTCTTCTTCCTATTCTTCCTTCTTTTACTCCTTTTATACTATCGGTTACTAGTATCAGTACTTTCATCGCATGAGGTAGAAGGAGAAGGAGAAGGGGAAGTAGTGTTTTGATGCCCTTGATATAAGGATCTTACTTGAGAAGCATCAGGAGCATTCAGGACATTTGGAGTGGAAAACAACCACACCGGTATCCCTAGGGTGAATCTAGGAAGATTCAAGGTGGCCATCAAAGGAACACCAACATTCCCTGTGAGAGGGATAGTACAAGGAGTTCCTAGCAAAGGGGGCTCCTGGTTGGTGTTCATAGGGGTGTTAGCCATAGTTTCAAACAATAAGACAAATTATGAGTTCGACAGGAAACCAATAGTACAATGAACACACCACTAGAAAAAGACCTACGTATCAAGCTAGGAAAGCAAATATTGCTTCCAAAGGAAAGTATGGGATGATGAGGTCCCAGAACTAACCAATGAAGTAAGGAGAGTAGTTACTTAGCGTCTCGTGAAGAGCCCTATGGGTGCAAGCATTGGAATCACCCAACCACCCTCCCAGATTGTCTACCGAGGTTACCTTCCAAGTCTACCCTAGGTGTACTGGAAATAGCCTTCCAATGCCACCCGTGTAATATCCTCACAGACAAGATACTAAGGCTACCAAAATCGCGGAGAAAGTCCGGCGGAATAGTCATCAGTCCAACTGATGCACATGGGCACGGTAGAAAATCCCGAAACCCAAATAGTACCAGGCACCACACGAGGCCGGGAGGAGGTGATGGACAAGTCCCCAAACACGCAATAGCTCTAGTGTATGCTTTACTGAGAAGTGGAGGGGTATCTCCAACAACTTAGTATCGAACGACCTCGTGCTTGACTCTTGTGTGAGAGGATCTTTTCGGTGTCTTTCCCAATGAAGTTGGATTTATTAATAGATAGGCTACTCTGTTTGAGTTTGAATTTTTGGGCAGTTAAGATATACCTAACCCAAAACGCTAGCCTAGACTAGTGTGTGTCGTCCCTATAAAAAAACAATTACTAATAAACTCTAAATATTAAGCGTTTATTTTAAAGGGTTGTTAATTACTCAAAGGGGGTGGCGAAAATGAAACTAATGGTGTTTTGAATCAATGTTGAGACAAGATGACTAAGCAAAGAGAAATGGAATGCAAAAAGCAATAACTATTCTCTTTCTTTTCAAAATAGAAACTTGAAAGCCACAAAAGAACAAATTCTTATTATTTTTTCAAAAACAATGATATGCCATGCAATCTAGACTAAAAACCTAATCTAATTGCATATAAAGAAAACATGTGTTTTTCTTTTCTTTTCTTGAAAATAGCGAAAAGAACACTAGATGCAAACTAATCTAAAGAGTATAAAATTTGGTCTTTTCTTTTAAAAAATAAAATAAAATAATGATGCAAATAAATCCAAACTTAGTATTTTTGAACAATCTAAACATGTATAAGTAAATGGTGTAAGCAGACCCTATAATGACATACTTCACCCAAGCAGGAAGAAATGGCACAAAATTAAACTTGGTGGAACTATCAAACTTAAAAACTTAATAGATCCACAACCAGGGAGAGAGACAAACTCAGACTACAAACAACAGTGCAGAGCATAAAGTGTTCATAAGTACTGATAAATGACCTAGAAAACAAGCACTTAGACCCGAAAATCCAAGTAGGAGGACCAACAACATTCACAAATGAAGAAAGTTAAACACAAAGAATCCAGGGACTTGAAAGATCAAGCAAACGGCGTGATGTACAAACCTAAGACTTACATAATCATGTCAGAAACAAAACCTTCACAAACCTCTGAGAGGTCACCAAAACAGGGACCAGAAAAAACCCTATGAACTCAGAGAAAGCTACAAGAACACACGACTTTTATAAAGACAACCTACGTGTGACACGCGAATGTACAGAATGCAACCCGCGTATACAAGTTGAAACATGAGACTGTCAATAAGACAACCCACGTGTACTGCTAAAATTTTTCGAAGAAAAAAGTACTAGCAGTCAGGTCCTAAACATGCCAAACTAAAAATCAAAGGCAAAAGGCAGACAAAACACACCTAGAATAAAAAAGAGCAAAGACTGGTCAAGAAACCTAAAGGGAAGGACCCACATCAGGCTAGACTCCCCAGCGGAGTTGCTAGTTCAGTTGTTCAGGAAAACACACCCTCATAACCTAGGGTCTCTGGGGTTACCAACTTACTAAGCTAGACTTGCAGACAATCATCCATGTATAAATTGAAATAGGAATAGGAAGAAAACTTAGAAAACTTGGTTTATGACAGTTGATCCAAGCTTTTCTTCTCCTCTTCCAGTTGCTTCCACAACTTCCAGGGTATCTCAAATCACCTGCAAAGAACAAGTTCTTCCTGCAAATATATTATATGTGTGTGTGTGTGTGTGTATCAATGGTTAATGAAATAACATATTCATAATGAAATTATGAGATAATTCAGTTATCAACATATACAAGAGTGCACAATATTGGAATAAGAACTTTCTTTATTAATAAACAGAGAATGGTGATATTACAACCCAACATCTGAAACAAGTGCTCCTCTGCAAACCAAGGACACTGAGTTCTGCTACTCTAAGATGTCTAAAGGAATACCACCAGCATAACTTTGCTCTTCCAGGAATGATTATTTAGCCCCATCCCATGCCCTCTATTTACATATGAGGTAAAAGAGAGGTTTTGAAGGTTTAGATGGTTGAGACAGTTGAGATAGTTATGATTAAGGGCTCAATTGTTCTCGACTAATCGTGTTTTATATTCTTTAACTTTAAATTAAGGTACACGCGAGTATTGATATAGGAAAGTCACGTATGACACGCTCCTTGCTTTAAGGAAACCCGTGTGTTCAATGTACACATGAGTTGCAATGCACATACTCGCATGTGACACGCCGGTTGCTGTGCAAATAGTCGCGTGTGCAACCCTAATGTCCAAATAAAAATATTTTCAGCTGGTTTGGAGTTGATGTATCAAATGTCATGCCAATCTATAGTGTTTTGGCTACTTCAATCCAGTTTGTCGTTTTTTGTCCCGACATATTGGATGTCAGTACTCGGGCGGAGAAGTGCCATTTTACATGATAATACCCTTGTGGAATGATAGTCCCCCATCTCTTCTTTTGTCCTTTAGTCTGTAGTAGTCATGGATTTTATATTTAAATACTGAAAAAGTACAAATTTGCATAGCTTAGTTATTCTTGACCATACATTTCTGTCTTGTATCCCTTTCATCAATATTTACAATTTTTACACACTATGGTCGAAAATAGGGTGTTACATTTCCAAAAACCAAGACTCCTTTGCTGCCTTGAGGGAATAATTGGACAAGAGCATACTACAAATATTTCAAATGGGGGAGAGATTCACTCAAATGGATTCCTCTAAGGAGGATAGGCTCACTCAAACGATGATTCAACTAAAGAAGAGTTGGAAAATTAATTAGAAGCATATAAACCACACATGAAGCAAATTGTTTCCAAGAGTCTAGGTCTACAATAGAGTGTGTCAATTCTAAACAAAAAAATGAGTGGTGGTTTTACAGATTTGAAAAGTAGAGTTTGGATTATAGTCTGCATAGTAATGGAAATGTTATTATTATGTAGGAGTGGGTTTCATTGAGCATAGAGTTATTAAACATAATTCATTTGAATCTACTTTAGACAAGAGGTTTGGTATTACCTATAGGCATATCATTGTCCATACTAAATTTTGGACTCTTGTATTGATAAAGAGATATATATTGGATGTACTATGGATAAACACTTGTGAACTAAGGACAATGTATACAAGCACCCCATATAATTAGAAACAAACCTAAAGGATTCAATTGTATTGCAAAGAAGTTTGTACCCAGGATTGTAATTAAGAACAAAGGCCTCAAAATTAATCTTGAAAGTTGAGAAATTAACTCAGTCCTAGTTTTTTTTGCATTCTAGTTGAATTTTGAATGGGGGATACACCAGTAATAGATCCCTTGTGGACATCAGAATGACAAGGATATCTATACAAGATTAAGGATGGGTACCAAAATCAAATTTGGAATAGTAGTGATGTTAAAGTAAACTTGGATACAAGTCCCTTGTTTAAGGACCAAGAGGTCAGTATTGTAACAAACATTTTGAAATTGATATATAATGTGGGTGTACAAATGACATTATAACAAAAGGTGGTTTTCATCTTCAACCCTCTTGGTTTCACAAAGATGACAATTTTTTTACGCATAATGTTTTAGGAATTGTCCAATTCCCTATTTCAAATGGAGCTTGTGAGAGTTTGTTCATATTTTAGTAATTTTGATCTTCTTCTTCATGGTAGTTCAAATAGAGAGATACTTTTGATATTCTAGATTAGGGTTAATCACCTCCTTATAGTATATTAATTCTCTCTCATCCTCTAGTTCTATATTGTACCACGATTTATCATTAAATTTATACATAATAATATTTTTAATATTATCGTTATTTTGTAGAGTGGCGTCTTCCTCAATTACCAATAACTTAACCAATACTAGGCATATTTATGCCAACCTTGGTTGTGTCGTAGTTACTTTTGAGTGGAGTTTGAAGCAATCTTAGGAATCCTCTTATTTTCCATGTTGTTTATACTGTTTGTATGTGTTAGGTACCTAGTCGTAACCATGCTCTTAATGTGGGAAGGATCACTTCTTTGGAGAGGGTAAGATGGGGTGTATTACCATTAATTTTGAGATTATAAGTTATAAATTGATTTTTTATTTGCTCTATATTTCTACATGTTTCTCTAGATATTCATATAGCCCCAAACCTCATAACCATATAACATAATAGGAGTGATGAGAGTCTAAAAGTTGGATTTATTCTTACCCCAAAGCCAAAGGTCTAGTAATTTGCAGTTGTTTCCATCTCATAATAAGCTTTCCACCTCTTATATATATATA
>LPNX010171966.1:192129-304657 GCA_001517045.1 Pseudotsuga menziesii
AAGGATGAGCTGGTTAGGTCCATTCATGATCTTGTTTATCACTGAAGTAAGCATAATGAATCTAGCCACCTTGACAGGACAACCTATGAACGACCTAATCAATGTAAGTCACATGAAACCCTACTTGTCCCATAGGGGTAAGAACACTTGTAAGTTAAATATACAACTAAAAAAAAATCTCTCTATTTCATTTTTCATTAAAATTTCAGTTTGAGTTTGAAGAATAGAAGGCTAGTTTCAGTCCTGTCCTTAAAGCACCAAAAGAAAAAGATCAAGTGAAACACTGGGAATAATGTTGATCCCAGTTAGTAAAATAAAGTCACCAGTTCAATCATAAATCAATTTTCTTGCTCGACACAATAACACATGCCTCATCTGTTAAATATTACCCATGACGCTACCAACTAGTTAGTCAGTGTCCATCAATTTGCATTCATCGCATCGCTAGTTGTCAAGTCAAATTCATTCACTCACAAGTCATCAAGTCGCCATGAATTCATTGATTAGCCCTCATTCCATTAGTTGCACCACACATGTAATTTAGATTTTGTGTTAGACATAACCATCTTTTCCTGATTTGGAAAGATTACCAAAAGAGGCAGCATTTAAGGGGAAGTACTACATTCATCAGTTGCTTGAAAAGGTAACAAAATGAATGACAGAGTGGATTTTTTTATTATTCTAAGCTGATTTCCTGCATTAAAAAAGTTGGAGGAAAAATGAAAGAGAGGAAGCTCGGATCAATGAATGTGGCAATGCACAAAGGTAGAGAGAGCATGTGCAAATTGGCCATACATTAAAGAATTCATGAAGAGGAGTGTGCAGAGAGAAAGAGAATCTGTGTACATAATCCATCCCATACATAATTGAAGAGGAGAGGACAAGAGAGAGAGAGAGAGAGAGAGAGAGAGAGAGATAAAGAGTTATAATTGTACTTTTAAAAATGGTTACAGTCACACTGGTTAGCATAATAATACAAAAGAGGAATTGTTCCACAATTTCAAAATTCAGTGGCTGTCCAAAAAATTTGATTGAACCTCCACTTTAATTATCCATTATCTCATATATGTTCAAGATATTAATAATTTTTACTTGAAATGGTTGACCCTCCATTGCGTTAGGAGTGTCTAAGGATACATGAGGAATGCCAATGGTTGATATTCATCCTTGGGTATTGATTTTTTCCTGCCACTTGTATAGGTTTACGAGAACCATATAAAACCTTGGGTTACTCATACATGAAACTAATTAAGGTCTTTGGAATAGAATAGAACCCTTTTAAACTTAATATTCCATTAGAAAGTTTAGATACCTCATTGGATAATTGATCTACCTAGTGATTTCAAGATCTTAAGACATGGAGACACTCTAAACTTTTAAAGCAACTAGTCTCCTTGTGGACTCTCTAGATGGTATAGAAAGAATTCCTTCTTATGGTATAGATGAGTTGCACATATACCTTATGATGATGGCTAAGTCCCCAATAATGATTAATTTCCTAATTCACATGGAATCCATAATATTGAGTCCCTAATATAGAACGAGTGCTTTAACCTGGTTGTTGGTGGCTATGCCCAAACCCTATTTAAATATTGTTTCTTGTTTTTCTCTAGGATAAATTAAAAAAAAAAACCACACTTTCCATTAGTGGATGTGTGTGTGTGTGTGTGCATATACATATGTCTATGCATATACATATATATACATATATGTTCTCCTTTGCGTGTACACACACACACACACATTTATATGTCACTACAAGGAAAACACCATGTATCAGAGGTTGTAGTTGATCTCTTTTGTGTTATAATATTGGAAAAAATTGTCAAAAAAAACTTTTCTACAACCTATGTCTTTGGTAGCGTAGTTATTAATGTAAGTTATAACATATATTTAGTTAAACTAAAAAAATATGGGTGGTGGGAGGTTATAGTTGATGTTTATTTTTCAATGGTATTTAAATTACTATGCACATTAGTGTGTCTATTATAAATAATAAGCATCGAAGTGTATATGCATAGAAAACACACCGATGCATATGTTTCAATGTAGATATATCAGTGCTTCAATTATAATGTAAATGCATCGGTGCATTTTATAACATGTGCACTGGTATGTGTAACACTAACATCTGCACCAGTGCATCATGTATTATTGAAAAGCACTTGTTTGTTTTAATTATATAAACGCACTGTTTTTGATGTTGTAATATATGCAATTTGTGAATGTTTGAGCGAAATTGGAGAGGCTTGAACTTTAAAATTTTTATTAATCAATCACTCCATATATGAATCTCATAAGACAAATCAGCCACATAAATCATTCAACCATAAGAGACAAAAAACACCCTGGGAAAACCCTCCACACACCGAGGATGAAAAACCCAACATTCTTTGAGTATGGTAGATATATTTGCAGAGAATGGTTTACAACACATAAGCAAATTGCATGATAAGAGATTTCACCTCGGCAGTAGAGAAGATAAATCCAAAACAACATTGTAATCAATTGTATTGAACTTGCCATATGCCTAGAATATTACTAACAAGCCAAAACGCATAGCATGCACAAAGATATGTGCCCTTCCTTTCATTATTAGTTTTTAACTGAATGTTGATTGACTTGAAATGGGTCTTTTAATATTTAATTAAATGTATGACCATAAATTTGGGAGGCTAATTGAATGTCTTTGGTGCTTCACATTCAGTGCATAATTTCTATTATTAACTTCTGCATGGATCTTCTTATTTAACTGAATGTCGATCACTTAGTTAACATGCTAACTTAAGTGTCATCAGTGCTTCACTCTTAGTGTGATCCATTCAAAACATTTACATGGATAGATGTAAGTTTCTTTTAATTAACTGAAACCCATAAGTCTTTATTAATTCAATCACATTATTTACTATGGATCTTTGAGAGATTCCTTATTTAAATGATACATTATTTATTTACAACTAAGGATTTAATTGGAGCCTTTACAATTCGAGTTCACATGAAGGCATACATAGGAAATCTGAATTCTTTCTCTTTCTCTGTGCATTATCTCATTAGCATTAATTAATTATTGCATGGTAAATGTGTATTAATTATTTATCCATCTTATCATATCATGCTCAGAAGAATTATTCCATACTAATGATCATATATGTTACCTTGGGCCATATAGTCATATGCTAAAGTAATTCACTCCAGGGGTTGCTAATCCCTAAAGGAGACTGATAGCACTCAGTGACCATGACTAGCAATATATCACATAGTATAACCACATGACTTGATACAACACAAGTATACAGTCTTGATACAACACAAGACTTTAATGTTCTTGATACAACAGAAGATCATATCCGCAATTGGAGATTCATCTCGTAGGGTACCATATATGAGAATCATTGACTTCATACAATACAAGTCCAGACTTGATACAACACAAGTCCACAATCTTGATACAACACAAGACCAATCTTGATACAAAACAAGACTCCAATCTTGATACAAAACAAGACTCCAATCTTGATACAACACAATATCACAGTACAAGTATCCCACCTCAATACATGAGGAAATATATAGGACTTGATACAACACAATTCCATGACTTGATACCACACAAACCCTTACCATTATACAACACAAGTTCCTTAACTCGATACAACACAAGTTTTTGACTTTATACAACACAAGTCTCGAAGAATGACTCCTGATGTTGTACATTTAAGACAATGTTGGGTGTTATGTATTATAAAAACTTGGTGCATATATCATTCCCCAAAAGCATGGGTGTGTGTTACATTTACATCTGCATTGGTGCATCATGTATTATATAAAAGCATCGTTGTGTTTTAATTATATAAATGCATCAGGGCTAATGTTGTAATATATGTGCACTACTACATGTTTTATATTATAAAAACTCGATGCATATATCACCTCAAAAAAGCATCAGTCCACAAAATTTATTTAAAATCACCAGTGTTGAAATGTTTGTTTAAAAGCACCAGTTCTTATGTTTGAAAAAAAGCATCGATGCTTCAGTTATATGAAGAACAACAATTTGTGTGTTATGAAAAGAGCATCGACGGGTAAAATTTGGTATGGTTCAATGCTGAATTTTTCCATGTTGTGTATTTTCAAATATAGTATCTTCTTTTTTATTTTTACAAATTTTCAATTAATCATTCGATAATGAAATATTTTTTAGAATAATATTTATTTATTACATTTGGATATACAAGTTGGTTACACATATGTTCATTTATAACCATGTTAATCATTCATATATTTAGCATTTGAATTAATTATCACAAAATAATTTTTTTAATAATATTAATTTTTATATTTTAATTATTGTGTTTCAATAAGCATGCTGATTACACCTTTGTCCATTGCCACAATGTAAATCATTCATATATTTAATCAATAAAACATTTTTGCAACATTTGAGAATGTTGTAGAAGAAAAAACCCATTTTATTATATACGAATAAGAATCCAAAATATGGGACAACATCAAGGTCCTCTATAATCAAAATGTCATTTTGACATTGTTACAATTATTGATAATGTATCCTCATCCAAATGGGATGATATGTCCAAATTGAACATAATGTTTGTTTTTCACAGATAAAAATTTCAAAATATATAACTTTCAATAACAACATTCAAATGTATTGATCATGTTTCATCACTCAAACTGTTAAAGTTGCTCGAGTTGCTTCCATGCCTCATCTCTTCATCACCTTCAAGGAATATTGTATCTCACTTAATCGAAATGTTTTTATGAGTGACCTCATTTCATTCCATATTTTCATGTTCCATCTACAAGAATGAATATAAAATGTGATGAGTATTTCAACATTTACAAATAATATAGTGTATGTAACTGTGTAAATAAAAAAAGTATACCAGTTCAATGAGTGAATCATAAACTTCACACATGTTTTTGAAACCATTTTGCATGTAGTGTGTCAATAAATCCTCAATTGGCTCCACTTCATACTTTGTTTCATGTGAGTTTCATACATCATGACAAAGCATACATATAATTAAAGTGTTCTTATTGTTCCATTAGTTATAAAATAAGGGACTTAAAACAACATAGTTACTTACAAATTGTTCAATCAACCCTTGATACCCCAACATATACTCACAACCCTTAGTTAATCCAATGTCAATCAAATGATCAAGTTACCACCTTCATAGTATGTTAGCACCACACATGTTATAAAACATCCATGTACGATTTAAAATTAATTAAGACATAAACCTAGCATGAAATATGAATTTTGAAGCAAACCACAAGTACTCGCAAACTTTGCGATCAACCTTTTTATGCCTTGGAGTCCTATCTTATGCATTGAATGGGTACATTTTTATTTTCTACAACAACAAAAAAATTGAAAAATATTATTTTATGCAATAATTAAACTCTCCACACATTAAAAATAAAGTAATGAATACATACCTTGGTTGCACGTTGTTGTTGGGATGACACCCCTTACGATGTGGTTGTGTTCATTTCTTTAACCATGTCATGGTACAGCTTTTTTTACATCCCTACCATTATATTTTGGATATCACATAATTATTCCTTTGTAAATTTAGCAATATTCCCGATAAATAAAAAACACAATGAAAAAATAGATTAATTTTATATGAAAATAAGCATAACAAAAATATTAACAAAAATCGTGCACTAGTATATGCATATCATATAATTTTTTTTCCAGCAATAATACATTTTAAACGATTCATTTTTGTTATCATATTTTTTTCCATTGCAAGTCTCACTAGTCTTATTGCCCATTACTCCATAAACACTTCATTTGGTTTACTTATAACCTGATTCTTAGAGTCATTTGATTTATTGTTGTATTGCAAATGAAAACAACTTATGTATGTCTTTCAACTATATCCCTCAAAGTTTTATAAAATTGTTTCCCCATTAAGTTTCATCACCACTCTAGTTGAACTGATGACCAATTCATCATCATTTACATTCTTCTTTATTTTCATATTTCTTAGGGCATCCTATTTTCTCACTTTGGTCCCTGCACAACATTCAACAAACCTGAAATCCAAAGTTTGAAACATGTTATCAATTATTGTTGAGAAGCAGTGTTAGTAAGAAGTTAAAAAAACATATAATACCAGTGTATTAAATTGAGCACATAGATCTGTGGACAAACACACAAATCACAAAATAGATCACACAATTTAGTCAGCAATTGAAGATTGAAACAGTGCAAAAATTTACCAATAGTGATTTAGAATTTCTATATGCCAGATTTCTATAAATAGAATTTAGAGTGTTGAAAATCACTCTCGGGTATTCAAAAGTACCCAAAAATAGACATTTGGTAATAGTTGGAGACTTTAACACTACTTTGAGTCTCAGGGAAAAGAAAGGAGGAAATGTGGTTTGTGATCCATGTCGTAAAAACATGGAGGACATAATTTTCTCTCTTGATCTGTTTGAAATAAATATTGGCAATGGAAAGTTCACTTGGTCCAACCATAGGATTGGTCCCAGTTTCATAGTTTCTAGATTAGACAAATTTCTAATTAGCAGCTCCATGTTGGAAGTCCCCTCCCCCTGGACCTCTTCTATACTCCCCTAGTATGGATCTGATAAACACCCTATATCCTTATCTCTATTTGACCCTGATGACTTAGGCCCAATCCCCTTCCGCTTTAACCCCATGTGATTTAAGGGTCACAATTTCCTGTATGCTATCAAGGGAGTCTGGAAGGTATGGGTTCAGGGAAACCCCTCTTTTATCTAGAAACAAAAAAATCAAATACCAAATCATCCCTAAAGGAATGGATAAAATAAAACAAATGGAAATAGATGTTGAGAATGAATCTATAAGGAGAGGGAATAGGGAAAATTTAGGTAATAATGGAATCAAATCCCATCACTATAGAATTTTTATAGAAAGAAAAGGAAATATTCCAAAAACAACACAATTTGTTGAGATTTGAAGAAGAATCCTAGAGACTCAAATCTATAATTCTATGGCTCAAAGTTGAAGATAGGAACACAAAATTCTTTCATAATCGGGCCAAATCTAATATGTAGCAAAAAATAGTGAAAGGGGTCAAACATTAAAATGGACATCAAATTTTTGGATATGAAAAAATCAAGAAGGAATTCAAGAGGAAATTTGAGAAGCTTTATCAAGAAGTTCATGGAAGGGACTTAAATGCTTTGGAAAGAATGCTAGAAAACATTCCCAACTGAAAAAATCAAGAGTACAACAACAATCTAAATAAGTAGGTATTTGAGGGAGGCAATAAAACAAATGGAACCTTATAAATCTCCAGGTCCATATGGGTTTTCAGCTCACTTCTACCAAAATTGCTGGAATATCATCAAAATTGATTTGAAAAGAATGATTCAATATATCCATAGATCAACCAATTAGGGAGGTAGCATCAACTCCACCTTTCTAGCTTTAATTCCAAAAGAAACTAATCCTTCATCCTTTTCCAGGTTTCGACCCATATCCATTTGCAGTGTCTCATACAAAATCATTTAAAAAATGATTGCCAACTTCCTCAATATTTTCCTCCCAATTATCATCTCTCCTAACCAAGAGAGATTCGTAGAAAAAATACAGATAATTGACAAAGTTTTGTTAGCCCAAGACGATATCCACTCCAACAAATCAAGGAAAGAAAAGGGCATGACTATAAATCTAGAAATGGTGAATGCTTTCGATAGAGTAAGTCACAACTTCCTCCTTGCAACCTTGAGTAGATTAGGGTTTGGGGAATAACTTGTGGTATGGATTTAAGCTTGCATCAAAAATATTTGGCCGATAGGTCCTTTATTAAATGGAAAGCCTTATCTAAGCTTCCATAGGCCTCAGACATGGGTGTCCTCTATTACCCATTCTTTATATATTAATGGATGAAGTTCTAAGCATGTGATTAGATAGAGAAATAACCAACAAAAGAGTTTCAGGAATTGAAATAGCTCCAAGTACCAAAAGGCTAAACAATTCACAATTTGTATATGACACTCTGCTTGTAGGGAGAGCCTCTACAATAATTGTGACCATAATCCAAAAAATTCCTGGAATACTACACCAAATCTTCTGAAGGATTCGTAAATAAAACTAAATGTAAATTTTACACGAGGAACACTTTGACAAGAATGGTTGTATCAATAGCCAACATTTTCCATCTTTCATTTGAGGATAAGTGGATAACTTTTGAAGATCTTCATATCCCCTTATGATTGGGCCTTGCTCTTGCGGCTACTTAGCATAATATTCTTGAAAAAATTAAATCTAATCTAACTAAGTGGAGATCCCAATGGTTAAACACATCAAGTAGGGCTATTCTGTTCAAGTATGCTCTCTAAACACTCCCTATTGTCCAATTCTCTTCATTGTTGGCTCTAGTACATGTGAAGCTTTTAATAGCTCATGGAATTCAAAAAATTATGTGGCAAGGGCTGAAATAAAACTACAAGCATTACCACTTGGTAAGTTCTAAAATAGTCAAATCCCCCTTATTGATTAGAGGAGTGAGCATCAAACACCACATCTTGAAATATTTGGCCCTAGGGGATAGACTTATCACCAGGAAAGCAGACTGGTTGAAAAAGATCTTGCTCTGAAAATGCATCTCTAGAAATAGATTAAGAAACTTTGATAATACCCCCTACAAATAAAGGCACCCAGATCTAGTGTCTCCTAAAATATTTGCTCCAATTCATCCAAGGTCTCACTAGTTGGGTTCCATGTAATGGAAAAAATAATAATTCAAAAGATGATAGTATCATGGGGTTTTCCCCTCTTAGAAATGGTATTTACCTTAGTTTCATCATCTCTTGGTTGCATTCTCAAGGCTGACATACTCTATTTGACCTTTCTCAATGGCACAATGGCTTAGGTAAGTGGAAATGTTGGTCAATGGGAACCACCCCACTCACCTATTAGAGGACCTAAAATTGCTAATCAATGGGTTAAAAGGATGTGCACCAACTCACATTCAACACAAGTATTCGAGAGGTAGGGGTTCACAGGGGTACATAGTTAAGAGGGGATATGAATATATTCTCATCCAACAAGATCTTCATCCACCCTTTAAATTATGGAAAGTAATATGACACTTTGATGGACTTCTAAAAGTCAATATCTCATGCCAGGCGTTGGCTAATGGTAAGATCCTTACAAGGAAGAATTTAGGAAAAAGGGCCATCCAAGGACCGCATAGAAGTCCACTTTGTAGTGAAGCCAAGAAAAATTATGCACATTTGTTCCTTCATTGCTAATTTTTTTTGGAACATAGCCCTTTTAGATTTTTGTAGAATATCTATGTATCCCTCCACAATCAAAAACCTTTTGGTTGAATGGCACCATCATTATGTAGGAACCCTCCAAACTAAATATCTACTCAACTGTATCTAGACTGCATTGCCAAAATACGTATGTTGGAAAATTTGGCTTGCAAGAAACAAACTTACATTCAACAAAGAGAAACCCCTACCCCAAGCAATGTAAATGAAAGCAATTGGCCTCCTATTAGAGAATCTAAACTCTAGAGGAGTTAAGATGGATCAAAACCAAAACTATGGCGTAATTGAACAAACTTGGCTTCAATATTTCAACTTGCAACAAATCCTATCTTACAACACGCACACCTAACCATGCTGGCAACTTCAATTCCCGTCCTTACAATTCATCAATTTGCAAGAAACTAAGAAACGACACCTTATATTTTTTATGGCGCTTCAAAGAGAAATCCATTAGAAGTAAGTGAAGGAGGGGTGATCGTTGACCCTAGAGGAGAAATAGTAATCACTTATTATTGGAGTATTGGTGTAGCCTCAAACAATCAAGTCGAGGCCTATGCAACATACCAAGGCATTCATCTAGATAATTTACATAACATTCATAAATTAACCATTATTGGAGATTCTCTAAATACTATTAGAGATATCAAATTGAATCACCTTCCTTTAGATTTATGTCTCTGATCCATAATTAAAAGAATCCAAATATAAATCAAAGAGGTCGACACCTAGGAAGCTTTGCATATCCCACAAGAAATGAAATCACAAGTGGATAATTTGGCAAATGTAACTACTCATAAAATACAGGGAAATTTACAAATTAACGAAATTTCTCAATTTATCCCAATCCCATGAGTTCCCCAATGATGAAACGCTTAGAAATTTCCTTGTGGAAAATGGAACCCTTGCTCAAAGGGGATTTAGTGATGCACACAAACCATGTAATAAAATTGTCTCTTGGTATTTACTCAATCACTAAGTGTATTGTTTCACATGAGCATCATTCAAAGGAGACCAGAGGGCTTATAGCCGAAAGTGGGATGGAACGTAGGTTTGTCCTTAAGACATCTTTCTGATACTTCTCTCATTTCAGAGTCACTTGGTATCGATATGAGCCACTTTTCTCCCATGTGGTTGCAATCAAATATTCCAGAGCAAGATGCGAAACGAAGTATCAAACCTCATCTGGAACCACTGTCACCCGTAGGGATAGGGAAAACAATAGAGAAGGGATGGCAGATAGTGGGAACTAGAGGAAGGCAATAACATGGATGGAGGAACAAGTGGATAATATGAGAGAATTCATCCCAACTCTCCAAATTCAATCTCATGGAATTTTCTCATAAACACTAATAACATCGAAGCATTTAATCTTGTAAGAGATGTCAATCCAACGTCATAAAGATGAACCTGTAGCAATTTGAATACAGGTGGAAGAACCACAAGTAAGAATGGACCATGACAAGAGTGTTTTAACCAAAAACAACTTGAGCATCATAGTTGGGGCTCCCTCTGTAAGTGTCTCACCTCTATAAATTAATTTGAACGATCTGGATACTACCATGGTAATTTATATCCAAGGTAGTAAAGAATATCCAATATGTTTTAGAATGCTATGTTTTTGTATTCTAATAAGAGGAATATTTTAGAGGGTTTACAATGTGAAATTTTACGACATAGTCTATTAATTTTTATAATTGTTAGTGAGTTCCTTTGTTGATGGCTCATAGAGTAGCCATTAAGCAGACTTTTATGTACTGAGATGTACCATCTTTCTCTATGTACCCAGTGGCACAAATTTTATAATTGAAATGATTTCCCTTGTTTATGTGGAAAAAAAAGTCAAACAAAAACCTCATGTTTACCACCTTTTGATCCACATAATTCCTTTATTTCCAATCACCTCTTAATTATTTTTGCTCTTCTTCACTCATATTACAAACAATATTATAGAGTTTTCTAAAGTTTTTTCTCTGCATGATGACTATAAACCAATACACATCATTTAATCATAGATATAATTCAAATATATTACATAGGGGCAGGCCGTGGGGTTTTTTCGATGGGGCCTCACAGGGCCAACCTATGAAATGTGGGGTGGGGGGTGCAGTTTTGTATCTCATTGGTGATCATTTATTTCTTTTCTCTATTGGCCTAGGGGCAGGTACAAATAACTATGTGAAGATGCTCTCCATCACATCTCATGTTCTTTGCTTTGGAAAAAGGTTGTTCGATGATTACATGTTTTCAAGGATTCTATGATCATTCTCAACTAGATGAAAGAAATCCAACATTGTTATATTATGCGGTTGTTTCCTTTGCTTGTTGATGCTTTGGATTTGAAGCATCAGTTTGACATCATTACATCCACTCATGCATACAGGGAACGAAATGGGTTGGTCGATCGTCTTTCCAAGGAAGGAACACAACTTCCATTGGGTTCCTGGTAGGTCGAGGAACATACACAAGGTTAGATCTACCGATATTTCCATCACCCGTACATTGATGGAATAGAGATGAATATTTAGGAAGGGGTTTGATTTTTTTGTTCTATACATCAGCACAGCTCTACTATACAGCAATACTGAACTGCAAATCCTTCTTATGTTTTTATATCAGGACTCTCTATGTTTTTTTATATGATCGGTTATACATAGCCACATGATGTACAGACTTGATATACGACCTTTTTTGTTTTTTGCTTCATATGTAAACAATAAAAATGCATGGGAAGCGTTGGATAACTATGTTTTTGTTATGAATGTAATTTTGTTCTTATATAGAAATAAAATTACGATTTTTTCCAGGGAAAAAATATTACATTTATATTAAAATTACGTAAAACATGCCATGTTCTTTATTTTGAATGTGTTTTTGTCACCCCCTTCGCACTGATTTTTATTCCATGATCATCTACAATCCATCTGTTATCAATAAATACCCTCCATAATAAAACACATAAATTATGAAAATATTTGTTTACACATTAAGTAAATAATTTCAGTTAAAACGATATTCCCGTCATCAGTGTACATAGTAGAGAAACTCAACACCAGTGCACTTTTAATGCAATAGTGCACAAATGCTCTTTTTATTTATGATTCAAGATTAAAACAATTACCCAATAACATCAACATCAACATGATATAAAAATACGTTAGATATGAAAATGCATCATTTACAATTAAAACAACATCAACATGAACAAGATATGAAAAAAGGCATAATATAAAGACGCTCATGCATTATTTACAAATCAAACACCAACAACATGAACATGGTATGAAAATCAATAATATATACATTTGAAGTGAAATATACATATCAAAAATCAATGTAAATGTCAACCCATATCTCAATAATGAAATACACTAGTTAGGTCGACTACTAGATCTAGACTCATTATATCTATGTACATCATAAGAGGTAGAGGGTGCACCAGTACACGTGTCATGTGACAACGCAACAAGTAGAAACTAATGTATATTTCCAACTAAAGCTATACCAACCGATAACATGAAATTATGTGAATATCCTAGTGCACCAATGGATATTTCATTTGGTGCACTAGTGGATGTTGCAGGTGGTGGGGGAGGGGGTGGTGGTGGTGGGACCATTGGAGGAGGGTATAGTGGTGTTGGGACCACTAGAGTAGGGGATGGTGGTGGTGGGACCACTGGAGGAGGGGATGACAGTGGTAGGACTAATGGATTAGTGAATGGGACATCAATGGATGGTGGTGGGGATGTTGGAGGAGGGGATGGTGGTGGTGGAACTAATGGATTGATGGATGGGGTATCAATGGATGGTGGTGGGTATGCTAGAGGAAGGGATGGAGGTTGTGGGACTATTGGATTAGTGGATGGGACATTATTTGATGGTGATGGAGAATTTGGAGGATTGGATGGTGGTGGTGGGACTAATGGACCAATGGATGGTGGTGGGGATGTTGTAGGAGAGGATGGCAGTGATGATCAACCTACTACATGAGGGGGTGGTGCTGGTGGATAAGAGGTAGATTCTTTTGTAACTCTAGATTATCCAATAGTTGTTGGATCATGAAACGAGATATGTGGAGGAGACTCATCTCTGGAATATATATCTGGAATGAGTTCCCTCAAGTCTTCAATGATCCTAAGGACACGAAAAATATACATGTCAATATCATTATATTGTGGGGAAGGATAGAGGATTTGGGAGAGAGATTGGGCTCCTTCGTGATATTTCAATGTCGTATAGGATCCACCCTCTGTCGAACCATCATGCAACTATAGTATATAAAATATAAAGATCATATATATACATCTCATATTTGGTGGCTCGTCCTACATAAATTGAATGTTTGCACATCCTCACTAGTTAATCCCTGAATATGCATATTGTACACAATCAATGATTGACTGTTGGTCCTAACTATGCAACATTAGGAAAACATTTTCACTGGATACACACATGATCTCGGTTGTCCTCTCTTGGGAAATCCCTATACCCAAATGTGCATGCACACATCAGTCATAGGTTTATTCGGCATGTGATCATGTGTAGGATCAAATGTGGCCCGAGTCACTAAAAAACTCTAAAAATTTAAAGTGACTAACTCTAAAGTAAAGGGGAAAATTTGTCTCCCCTACAACTGGCTATGAAAGTGGTGTAACGTTATAAAAAATTGTTGTCAAAAAGTAGTCGGTCACTTGATCAACCTGGGTGTCTACAATAAAATCTCTACATAATACAACATAAAGCAGCTAATGTGATGCCCATTATTGATATGGTGGGATATCATGGTGGCAAAAATGCTCAAGCACTTGACCTCCTGTAACTAAAATTCATGTAGCCTCAAATGTCCCCCACTCACCTGGAACTCACTGGGTCAAGTAATATCATCACTAATAAATTGTTGAACATACCTCAACTGACTGTCAATTGCAACACCAGGTGGTAGATCAGGAAAATGGGGAAATTGCCTCCCCTCCTAAATAAATTTGTAATAAAATACAAATCCTCCTCTGTGGGATAAACCAAATATTGAGACCAACCTTAAGTTATTCTTGTCATGATCCCATTGAAGGATCAACTATGTCAATAGCTCAATATGTCCCCTGACTGAATTAGCCTCCTCATAAAACTTGAAGAGTCCAACCTAAAATAATATATGATTAGTGGCATCAAAATTAGGATGAGGAACCAAATCTCTCTCTCACACACACATACCATACCCGAATGGCATCATAAGAATTGAGCTGAGGTGGGTTGGTACTACCTATATTTGAGATACATACAAATTCCATCATTAATTATATTAATAAAATAAAAAATCTATACAAAAGAGGTACACGAAATACTCATTATAAATTTTAAAGTTTTTTGGAGACCAACAAACATTTTCATAAGCAATGCATACATTTTAAATAAGTTGTATCGCTACGAGTGCTCTCTATTTTTAGTAAAGCACCACCTTGGTGCTCAAAAGAATGCACTGGTGGTTATTTTCTTATTTTTTTTATGTTTGTGTGTTAGAAGTGCTCCACATCTCAAGAAACGCATCACCAATGGTGCATGCGGGAACGCACTGTTAAGGGTGTGCAATTTAACGCACCAGACATACATAAATTCCTATTTTTTTAATTACAAATTTATAGCCGATGTGTCTGATATATCCATATCCATATGCCATACAACGTACCAATTGTTTGATGCAGCAAGGATGACCGGTGTGTGTATCTGAATATAACCACACCAGTGATGGCGGGAGGGATTTCAATGGTGCATTTGTATGAATCTATGATGCACCTTCCCTTCTCTATGCAAACACATCGTTAGAGGTGCATCATAGTGCACACACACTACAGTGGTACTTTTAGTGATTCACGAGTATTTGGACGCACCCGCACCAGCACCAGCACCAGCACCAGCACCAGTGAGTACTATTTGAATATACATGCATTGCATTTGACATGAATTTTGACAGTCCATCCACTGACTTCGATGCAACATGTAAATGCACTGCACCATGTTGCGGTGCGAGGTGGAACCAACAAAATTCTAAGCCTATAAATCTGAATTTCTAAATTTAATTTACTAAAATTTTAAATTGAAGGATAAGAATTGATTTTCCTGGTGCCTTTCGGATCGATGAGGCATGGTGGCAGTGTACATGAAAATTGAAAAAAAGTGGTTGTTTGTAAATTCCAAACCAAACACCAATCAACCTCAAATGCATGGAAATAAGCTCAAGAGAGATCATAAAATATTTTGAGCATTACATTAAAAAAACATATAATCATAATTTATTATGAATGAGAATGGTGTAACCCCATCGTGAACATATATATAATGTCTAATTTAGAGAATCAAGAATAGGAATTGAGCATTATTCCCCCACATACCATAAAAACTTCTTATAAAAATAATGACCCCTTTCCTAAAATCCTAAAGACGAGATTATTATTCTTCCCTATGTCGAATTTTTAAGAAGGATTCAACACAAGTGAAGAAAACACACTCATAAATTCTACCTTTGTATATTGTGGGATACTACATGTTCTTCAACATTAGAGAAGTATAAGCCTTCACTAAACTCCTCTATCCTCCCAACCTAATTCTCCCCACTTTGAATGGATCCCTGTTCACAATAAAAATTTACATAGTAAGGCATTTACATTGTGAAAAATAATTTCACTATATTCAACCACTGAGTTAGTGAAAAGATGGCACATGTCATATGTTTTGTTCCTTTGTTTTTTTTGTTTTCCCTACACATTTAGAACACATGGCATTGAAGGATCATTTTGATGAATAGTCTAGTCAGTTGCTACAATTTGTACTATTGTAGCTATGGCACACTGTACTAAATAAATGAAATTCATTTGGGTGCTACACTAGCAACTTATAAATACAAATAGGTCCTCAAAATACTCACTAATTATAGTTTTGTTCCATTCTCAACTTCTCTATAGGTGTTCTTACTTCGTTCTCTCTTTATGAACTGAGGATCAACCATTGCTAACATAAGTATTATAAACCACACTTTTAATACCCCAGTTTTGACCCCATGGTATTTAATTGTACATGATGTAAATATTGTATGGAAATCATAGCGAGGAGCTCAAGGCCAAGGCCTTGCCATTAATTAATGTTTTGTGGATAGGTGATCAAGGTTGATACCTATGGTGTTGGGCTTAAGTCAAGCACGATATATATATTTTGATATATCATGTAAATGTACAAATTAATATAATACCATAGCTAGCTATGGTACTACAAACGTGAAAGAGATGGGGGCATGATTCCATAAGGGATAGGGTGGGGATTTAGTCAAACTCCTGAGCCAATAGGGTGTGACTAAATGTCAATGGGGAAACCCATGAACCCTCAACTACCTTTTTTTGTCCTCTATCCTCGATCATCAATTTCTTCTAGAAGTTGGTGAGGCAGTTAATGCCTTGGGTAGAGCAAGGCATGGCAGTCTGATGGCTTGAATGAGCAAGCCTGCAAGTCTGCAGTCTGGGAAGCTGCATTCTTGCTTCTGTAGCAAGAAAGCATGTGATACATTCCAGTCCGTCCTTTCTCCTCGGCGTGGGAAGGTTTTGTTGTTCCTGAGCGTCGTGGTGGTTCATTATTCTATCATTCGATCATTCCTGGATCATTCGTTTTTTCTCTGGATACGTGTAGTGTGGTGGTTTGACTATCCTGTGTGTAGAAGTATAGTTCCGCAGTGTTGTGTCTTAGTGACATTGTGGTATGAGACCCCGTTTTCTCTGTGCTACAGAGTGAAGCCTGTGTGGCTGTGTTTTCTTTGAGGATTGATGTGTTGTGCATCCCTGTTTTGGTTTGAAGGCTTACGAGTGGAGGAGGGACATAAGTGGTTGATAAGCCTAGTAAAGAGAGTAACCTCACACATAGATCAAGAGGGGTTGGAAAATCCGACCTGCACACCCAGGAGAACACTAAAAGGGGAGGTATGGCTTGAAGGACCGTGTAGCAGTGAAAGGAATAGTTCCTTGTGTTGGGTGTTGTAGGAGTTGTAGAGGCCAATCTAGATCTGGTGTAGGTGTCCTTAGCTCTGGGGTTGAGCTCACTAGCCTAGCAATTCTACCTTTCCATTGCCTTAGCAACCTGATAAGCCCAACTGTTAGTTGGTTTGGTTGTGTCTTGTTGTGTTTTGGCTTGTTGCCTTGGATAGTTTGAGAAACCCAACTGTAGGTTGGTTTGAATATGTTTTGATGTGTTTTGGTTGTGTGTAAGCCTGTTGTTCCCTAGTTCCTTGTGGAAATCATGCCCATCTCGGGGGTGGCAGTGTGTTGAGAGATTAATGAACACACCAGTCTATGGTTGGGTGCAATGTTGCAGTCACCTAGCTAGTTGTGGGACATCTTAATCATCAAGATAAGTATTCTCTGTTATTCTTGTTTATGCATTGAAATTTCTTATGAATGAATATGGTGAATTGATAAGGAAGAATGCTTGCTATGAATGAAGTAGGATTCGGTGTTGCATAAGTGTCTTTGTTATGCTTGTTTATGCCATATATTTGTCTATGAATCACTATGATCATGTTGGATGCTTGATGATGATTAAGTAGAGGTTTACTTGTGTATATTTCCCTGCATATTACTTCTGCATTGCCTTGTATGTTCAATGCATTTTGATTAAGTCCCTGGAGGCTAGAAATCCAAGTAAAAGAGTCAGTTTGCAGCTAATCTAAGTGGTTTCGCACCCTGGGATTCACAGCGAAAGGCGGAATGCGATAGGAGGGAGAAAGAAGTTTAATCAAAGAAGAAAGTTGAATTTCTGACTTTCAGGATTCACCTGCGGAAGGCAGAAGGCAGAAGGTGGGAATTAGGAGAAAAGATAAGGCAAAAAGTGAGTTTTTCGCACCCTGGAATTCGCCTGCGGAAGGTTGGAGGTTGAAAACCAGAAAAAGGATAAGGTAAAGGGTTATTCTTCCAATTCTTGAGTTCCACGATGTAAGGTGGAAGGGCAGGATGCCGAGGAAATAAAATGGATGGAACGTTTCGGTCGAAAGTTATGTTTTCGATTTCCGATTTCCGGAGTGCGGAAGCCGGAAAGCGAAAGTGTGGGAGGCAGAAGATGGAAGAGTCATTAAGTGTTATGCCACACATTGAGATTTCATTTTCCGAGTCCCGAAGTGCAGAAGGAAGAAAGTGGAAGTGCAAAAGGCGAAATAGTCGTTAAATGTCCCATCGCATGTTGAGTTTCTAATTTCCTAGTTCCGAGGTGCGGAAGGCGAAAAGAAGAAGTGCAGAAGGTGGGAGGAGGAAGAGTTTTTAAATGTTCCTGTCACACATTATATTTTTTATTTTTGATTTCCAAGGTCGGAAGGGACGAAAGTGGAAGTGTGGAAGGTGGAAGGCGGAAGGCTGACAATTCAATTCATTGAACCTTTGGGTTTTCGGCTCCCGAGTTTCGAGTTTGGAAAGGTGGAGAGCAGAAGTGTGGAAGTGCAGAAGGCGGAAGGAGGAAGGTGGAAGGCAAAGTGTGGAAAGGACGAGTCTAGTGCGAAAATGATCATCCTGGTCGTAGAAGGGATCTGTCAAGGGAGGAACGATTTTTACAGTGGTTTCTAATCCCTAGAATGAAGCCGATTGAAGTGTGTGTTAACGTCCATGCCCTATGTTTCGAAGGAGAACAAGGGTTCTTGAAGTAAAAAATTTAATTTATCTGCATTATGGGGTATGGGGACGTTGCAACACTGCCTGAGTAATTTGGTTTCATTCTATGGTTGCCTCTTAGTTGATGGAATAATGACATGATTTTTCAACACTATCAAGATTCAAACACCTCAATCAAACCAACGACCAAGACAATTAATTAGTGTACCAATTTTAATTAATTCTCACATTTTAGTGTAGAATTACCACAATTTAAAACAAACTATTAGTTCTATAAACAAAAATACATAATATTTATTGCTTATGGAATTTATTAGAACAAAAACATAGTATATGTATACGATTATTTCCAAATTCCCAATGAGACTTAAAAGAATACTTTATGATGCCATTTCCCATAAACAATTTGGATTTATGTTGGGAAAACAAATACATAAATCTATAGATTCAACTCAAGAATGTTTACATACAATAAAGACAAAAATGATGTCATCCATGATGATTAAATTGGATTTGTCTAAAGTGTATGATAGGTCAAGTTGGCTATACTTGATGTTTCTCTTGATACATATTATATTTTGTTTTCCTATTTACAACTAGATCATGGGGTGTCTAACATTTGTATCCTCTCTTGTACTTAATAATGGAGTAGAATATCCTTTCTATGGACCCCTGAGAGTGGAGGTAAAGTTTCCCTCTCTATCCTTAAATTTTTTGTTGGTAGATAAAGGTCTCATCAAAACTATTGTGGAATCCAAAAGTATAACAAGTATTAAGTCGATAATGATACGGTTTTCAAAACATTTGACACACCTTCTATTTGTGGATGATGTTATATATTTTTCAATAGGTTTGAAAGTTGAAGGAATTTTTTTTAAAGAGATTCACAAGTTGTGCTATAGGCGAGAAGCTTGGAAATAAATGATCATAAGTCAACAATATTTTTTAATGCTTTTTTGAGAAGGAGAATTTTTTTTTTGAAGAATTTGTTTCCTTTAACCTTCTGGATCAAGTATTTTGGGTTCATATTAAATCCAAATTCTCATGGGTGTGGAAATTGAACCCAAGATATAGAACAATTACACTCACAAAATTGCTAATCAAACATGCAAAATTCACACCAAAGGACACTGAAGATGGAGCATAACACTAATCTGTATTCAATAAGTGTACAATAGCCAACCTT
Organism: Pseudotsuga menziesii; assembly: GCA_001517045.1. Classification (NCBI taxonomy): domain Eukaryota; kingdom Viridiplantae; phylum Streptophyta; class Pinopsida; order Pinales; family Pinaceae; genus Pseudotsuga; species Pseudotsuga menziesii. The sequence continues at coordinate 212,254 of LPNX010171966.1, forward strand.
GTGAATTAATAGGTTTCTGCAATATATCATTACATGAGATAATAGAATGCATAAAAATTCCATTCAAAATAGTGAAAAAGTAGGCTTACTAAATCTAGTCAAATCCCCCATAGGCGCATAAAGCAATTTCCAAATCTATGAAGATGCTCATGAATTTGCTAAGTCAAGTGGGCAAGCTAAAGAGGGATGGAAAGACAAATCATACATGCTTTTATTTGGAGAAAAGGAGGGAGGATGATGTGGGAAAAAAACAAGTCAACTACACCTAGTCTAGCTTTTCCTTTTGCCTTAAATAAGAATAAAACAAGGCAGCTTTTTAGAAAAAGTAGATATGCGCTTTGGAGGATCTAGAATAAAGAAGACATGCTAAATTGGGTTTCCAGGATGTTTCCCAAGTGCTCCATGACTCATTTTTAGCATGTGTTTAATTCGAGGACTTGTAGAAGGCGACTAGCATAGAATGGAATCTAGGGAACTAGGTAATAAGACAAAAATAATTAAATTAATGTCTAAGGTAGGTAACTATGGGTTGATTATTCTAACACCCCCCATTAATCCTAACTTTATGAGTAAATATCAGAAAACTATAGGGCCTAGCAACAAGGCTTAGTCACCCTTTACATACTGCTTGTCCATATAACCAAGGAAAGAGGCAAAAACCCAGTGAGAAAATCCTCCCTTAAACATGGATAGGAAAAACAAAATTTTGGAAATCTTGTTATCAATCATTCTTCACAGCATTATCAGCAATCCCAGTAGTGATTTGATATTGCTTAAGGTCTTCTCACAAAAACCTTTGGTGAAGATATCTGCTACTTGTTCTGAAGATTCACAGAAGAGTAGATCAATGGTGCTTGGATCTTAATGTGCTTGGTTCGCTGTCTCTGAACTGGATCCTTGTAGATTCAAATGGTGCTATGATTATCATAGTAGATAATAGTTTAAAACTTTGATTCGAAACCACATTCTCCAAGTATCTCCTGCAACCACAAACATTGAGTTGTTGCATTTACAACTCCTCTATACTCTGCTTCTGTAGATGAGAGTGCTATGGCACTCTACTTCTTGTTTGAATAGCTGATTGGTCCTTCTGCAAGCATGAACACATATCATGATGTATACTTTTGATCTATGTTTTCACCTACCCAATCGCTGTCAGTAAACCCAATCAAATCAAGATCAGATTTTGCTTTGTAGAAGATTCCATGAGTTCTTGTTCCTTGAACAAAGTTGAGGATCCTTTTGGCTACTCTCCAGTGGATCTCATGAGGATAATCCATGTATATTGAAGCCACACTAACTTCCATAAGATAGATTAGGTTGAGTGTGTGTAATATAAAGCAAACACCCAATCAACTGCCTATACAATGTATTATTTACCATAAGAGAAGAACCTGCTTCTTCAAGCTTAACTCCTGAAAGGAAGGGAGTCTTGCTTGGCTTGCAATATTTCATGTTGAACTTGTTCAACAAATCCAAATCATACTTGGACTGATGTACTTTTATTCCATGTTGGGATTGAGCAATTTCGAGACCCAAGAATTGGCTCAAAAATCCCAAATCTGTCATAGAAAATGCATGGTTCATTGCATCCTTCAAGGAGGCAATCTCTTTCTTTGAACTTCCTATAATCAGAAGGTCATCCACATACAAGAAAATAATTATCAAAGAACCATTAATCAGCTTAATATATACATTATGATCAGACTTTCATCGAACAAAACTCAGTGATAGCAAAAAGCCATCAATCTTGGCATACCAATCCCTAGGGGCTTGCTTGAGCCCATACAATGATTTCTTCAACCTGCACACTAAATATGGATTAGAAAAAAACTATTTATGTTTCTACATGTAAATATCTCTAGTGAGATCTCCATTTAGGAAGGCACACTTCACATCCATGTGATGTACCTCCCACTGCTTCGAAGCTGCAATGGCTAGAGCTAGCCTTATGGAGTCCATCTTTTCCACCAATGCAAAGGTTTCATTGTATTCAATATTATGTACTTGTGAGTATCCCTTGGCTACCAATATTGCCTTATGTTTCAAAGGTGAACCATCAGCAGCAAAATTAGTCTTGAAAACCCACTTACATTGAACTAGCTTCCTCCCCGGGGGAAGATCAACCAGTTCAAAAGTGTTGTTCTTTTGGAGCGAGTTGAATTCTTCTTTGATGGCTGTTTTCCATATTGGATCATGTGATGCATATTCATATGTATTTGGATCTTATTCAACCATCAGATAGCACTTCTCAACAAATAGAGGATCTTTCACACAAAGGGCACTCTCAAATTGAGATCTAGTCCTCCTAGTGTCACTAGGATTTCCAGCTAGTTCCCCAGCTGCATGAATGGTATTTGCTGCCCATTTTGATATTTTAGGACTGTTAGGATATGAAATCAAATCATCATTATTAGACATATCAGAATCAGCAAACTCATTAGTCTCTTCACTTACAATCAATGGATCAAGTGGTGAAGAAGACTCTCCAACTTCAACTGCTACTAAAGGCTCTTCTTGGAACTGAACACTTCTTTCAATGAAGGATTTGTTAGTGCTCAATTTGATCAGATTGTATAATTTTTAATCTTTAGAATACCCAAAAAATAGGCACTCTTGGATTTGGGGATGCAAATCCTTCCTCTTTTCAGTTGGAATTCTAGCCCAAGCATTTGAGCCAAAAATCTTGAAATGGGTCACATCTAGCTTGTGCCCACTCCAAGATTCAAAAGGAGTGATACCATAAAGATGCTTATGAGGAACCCTATTATGGATGTAGGATGCACAGTTTATGGCCTCGGCCCAAAACTTTGGTGGCAAAATCTTAGCCTCCATCATGCAGGTTTCCATCTCCTTCAGTGATCTGTTCTTTCTCTCAGCAACACTATTTTGATGTAGTGTGTAAGGGATTGAATGATGCATCTGAATACCTGCATCTTTACAATACTAAATGAAATCATACTTTAAATACTCACCACCATTGTCATATATAAGGATCTTGAGTTTCCTCCCAGACTGGTTTTCAACCAAGGCTTTAAAGACTTTGAAGAGGTCAAAAACTTTAGACTTATGCTTTAGGAAGTGAACCCAACAATACCTGGAAAAGTCATCTATGAAGGTCAGTGCATATTTGTATTGAATCATGGACATATGAGGGAATTGACCAGCAATGTCATTGTGGATCATCTCAAGAGGTGCATAGGTTCTCTCATGACTAGCTTTCTCATACTTGTGCTCTGGGTGTTTTCCTAGGATACAACCTTGACAGACTCCCTTAGAAAACACTATGACCATATATTTTTCACTCAAATCAAAAATATACTTGTAGTTAATATGGCCAAATATTTCATGCCAAATCTTGTTTGCTTCATTATCATGAATCAGAAGAGCAGAGGGGTTTGAGTAGGGTAGAAAATGGGAAAACTTGTATACCTTCTAAGTGTTATCTACAACAACTTTTTCTATGAATTTACCATTCGAAATCTCAATGATTTTAACATCATCAGGGGAGAAGATGACCTTCTTTGGAGACCCAGTATGAGTCATCTGATACAATGACAAGAGATTAGAGGCAAGACGTGGAACATACAACACATTATTGAACTTACCATGGTCAAGATCAATCCTTGCCTTCTCCAAACTGTTAGTGAGAGAGTCATCTCCCAAAACTAGTAGTGGACCTTTTGACATGTCAAGAGAGGATAATGTCTCTTTTGTCAAAACCATATGTCTAGAAGCTCCATAGTCTATGATGAAGCTAGGTGATCTTGGTGTGCTAGCAAATAAGGCATGTACTCTCTCTCTGTCCTCTGAATTTGATCCTTCTTCCCTCTTCTTTGAGCAATTAGGAAGGGATATGTTATTCTTCTCCAGGATTTGGGTCAACATGTCAATTTGCTTCTTCATACAAGAGCTCTCAGGATGATATCCCTTATTGCAGTATGCACACTTGCCCATTTCTCCTTCGTTCTTCTTCTTCTGGGAGTTCTTCTTGGAACCTTGGGGCTCCTCTTGAGACTTGTTCTTGTCTCTCTTTTGCTTAGGTGGTTTTTTAGATTTTTTCTTGATTTTTGAATCCACCCTTGAATCTATAGCAACCAAAGCTTGGTCTTTGGAAGGTTTGATGGTGCCCATCATCACAAACTTATATTGCTCCTGTGTGAGGGATTCCATGAACTCTGCAAGCTTAGGCATCTTCTAGGCTTGAGCTATCAACCTGGTGGCATGGAAGGTCGAAAAAAACACTGAATCATCAGCACCAAGCTTAGAGAGTATGTACAAAACTAGTTTCTCTTCCTTCTTTTCGATCCCACACTGTTTCAACTACAAAACAAGGGCCTTAAACTTGGAAAAGTAGAGTTGCAAAGATTCGAAGCTATTGGGACTCAAGGAGATCAGCTCATTCTCGATTTGATGTCCTCTCATGTCATATGTCTTTCCAAAAATATCTTCTAGATTCTCCCACACTTCATTAGGTGATGTCAATCCATTAAGATGGAAGAGGAGGTCTCTTGAAATGCTCAGACACAAAAGACCATAGGCCTCATGCCTCTTGTTGTGCCATTTAATTTTCTCTGCAAATGCATTGGGCTCTGCCTCAGTTGCCATAGTCACCCTGTAGAGACCTTTCACTCTCAAAAATATCTCCATCTCAGCTTTCCAATCAAATAAATTGAATGGGGTCAAGATGATCTTTTGAGATTGGTCCTTTGCTTAGAAATGGTGCCCTCTAGTCAGCAGAATGCTCTCCCAGTAAAGATGTTGAACCTGCAATAGCAATAAGGAAGGAGATAAATCGATATATAAAGGGTCTGATACCATTTGGAAATTGAACCCAAGATATAGAACAATTACACTCACAAAATTGCTAATCAAAGATGCAAAATTCACACCAAAGGAGACTGAAATTGGAGCATAACACTAATATGTATTCAATAAGTGTACAATAGAAAACCTTGCGAAGTAATAGGCTGTTGCAATATATTATTACATTAGAGAATAAAAATGCATAAATTTTCCATTCGAAATAGTAAAAAAGTAGGCTTACTAAATCTAGTCAAATCCCCCATAGGTGCATAAAGCAGTTTCCAAATCTATGAAGATGCTCACGAATTTGCTAAGTCAAGTGGGAAAGATAAAGAGGTATGGAAAGAAAACTCATACATGCTTTTATTTGGAGAAAAGGAGAGAGGATGATGTGGGAAAAAAACAAGTCAACTACACCTAGCCTAGCTTTTCCTTTTGCCTTAAATCAGAATAAAACAAGGCAGCTTTTCAGAAAAAGAAGATATGTGATTTGGAGGATCTAGAATAAAGTAGACATGCTAAATTGGGTTTCCAGGATGTTTCCCAAGCGCTCCATGACTCATTTTTAGCATGTGTTTAATTCTAGGACTTGTAGAAGGCAACTAGCATAGAATGGAATCTAGGAAACTAGGTAATAAGACAAAAATAATTAAATTAATGTCTAAGGTAGGTAACTATGGGTTGATTATTCTAACAATGGGAAGAGAGACTAGTTTTGGTTATTAAGCAAAATAAAAAATAGAATACATTTTTGGTGTAATCATTGGCTTTCTAGGGGAGACAGATTGAATTTGGCCAAATTTATACTTGAAGCAATTTCAGTGTGTTTGCATTATTTAGCCCATATATTAAATGGTGTTCTAGGGAAAATAAGTAAAACATGTTTTAATTTCCTTTAGACATGGTCAAATGACTCAAAGTGATTTTACACCTAAAAAATGTCAGCATATCACTAAACCCAAAGAGGAAGGGGCTCAAAATGTTGATTTGGAAGTAGGAGCTACAAAACTTGGAACACCTATGCAACCATGTGAATTTGTCCTTATGTACCAATCCATGGCCCCAATTCAAGGGGAGATTAGGGCTCCCTCTTACTAGGATATTATCTCTCCTTCCAACCTATGTGTTGATCTACCACCTTCATCATCTTCCAGAAAAAAACATCTCAGTGCCTATTGATCTATCCTTTGCTTATAAAGCCTTGATATCTGATCCACTGCCTTCCAACTCAACCAAAATTACAACCTCAACATCGAATAAATTGTCAATATCCTTCAATGGATGTATCCAAGATCTCTTCCCATTCCTTGACACCATGTAACTTTAGAAATACTAGCAACATATCAACATTATACATTGGACCACACTTTGATTGTCAAATTTATGGGATTATGGCCGACTGAAAAAGAACTGATAGGATGGATTGCTAGTAAATGGAAGACAAACATGGGAACATACCTAAAGTTGGGATCAAAGGGTTTATTATTTGCAATATCCTCCTATCAAGAACATAAAAAATGTGTGATAGAATAGGGGCCCTGTTTCTTCAATGCATGCCTCTTCATGTGTTTTTGGATAAAAAATTTTAGCCCATAAATGGAGGATTTCTCGAAAGTTCTAGTTTGGATTCATCTATAATCTCTTCCTCATGAGTACAAGGAAGAATAAAATATTATGGGTATCGAGAATACGTTAGGAGATCAGGTCTAACCTCACAATCTCACAATCTGAAATGTGTATGATTCCATAGTCAATTGAACCCTTCAGGTGCCTCATCACATGGTTTGCCTCATCATGTCTTGTGTTCGTCAGGTATATCAACAAACTAATCATTTATCTATACGTGGTGGCATCCATTATATTTAAGGAGGTGTCACTAAATAACTTCACGTTTGTCACCATTGGTGTAGACATGGCCTTACAATCCATCATCCCAAATCTCTTCAGAATCTCTACAACATAATTACCTTGATTTAGGAAAATCTCATTTGGTCTCTACCATAGCTCTAGATGCAAGAAATAGTGCATCATACCTAGGTCTTTCATCTCAAATTTTGCAGCAATATTTCCCTTACATTTACTAATGAGCTCCTCGAATCCTATCATAACATATCATCTACGCATAACAATAATATCATTGGTCCATCAACACATTCTTCTAGTAATGATTGAGATCTTCTTTACTCTTTGTAAAGCCCAAGCTCATCAGGAAATTGTTAATTCTCCCATATCATGCTCTAGTTTCTTGCTTCAACCCATACAATCCCTTTTTCAACCTGCACAAATGTGTTTACCTGTCATGTGTCTCAATTCCTTGTGGTTGTTCCACATACACTTATTCTTCTATTACACCATTCAAGAAAGTTTTCTTCACATTCATCTAGTGTACCTTCCATTTCATCTTTATAGTTATCTCAAGCATATCTCTAATCAAAGTGTATCTAGTCACTAGAGATAATGTCTCCTCATAATCTATACCTTCTTTCTAGGAGAAACCACATGCCATGAACCTTGTCGTGTATTTCTTGACATTGTCGTCTATTGAATGTTTCATCTTGCAGATCCATTTGGAAGTCACCACTTACCTCCACATCAAAAGAATCATTCTTCATAATAGACTAATGGTCCTCGATCACGACATCCCTCCATACCTTATTATAAGTTTCTTATGCATAATTGGAAGGTTCTGCATCAATTATGTCACATGAAAATGCTACATAAATGGAATATGGTCGAGGTATCTTGATTTCTCTTGAGGATCCATCGGGTGCACCATACTTCTCTTCATCTTGAATAATTTCTCGAGCCCATGTTGGTATTCTCTTATGAGTAATCATATCTCGACACGGATCTACAGGTATCTATGGTTATTCCATATCCTTGTCCTCTAGAACATGTTCTTCTGGAGCATTGTTATCTACGCTTGTCTTTGCAACTCTGGGAGCTACAGTATCTTCATCATGGACCTCATCTAAATGAGTCTCCCTGAATATTCTAAATGTTGCATCGTCATCGAAGGTAACATATATTTTAATCTCAATATTCCTGTAAGTAGTGATATAAACTATATATGCCTTCGATGTCTCACTATATCCAACAAATTTTCCCTTCTTTCCTGAAGCATCCAACTTTGATAATTTTTCCTTAAGAAAATGTACTTACACCAGATAGCCAAATATCTTCAAGTGGATGACTTTTGTATTTTATCCTATAAACATCTCCTTTGGTGTCTTGTTCCCATGTGCACTATGAAATATTATATTTTTTACATATACAACATTCCTTGTTGCTTCTTCCCATAGGTTCGTCTGTTGAAATATTGTAACTTCAAAGGATATTCTAAATGTATTTTATTGGTGCACCCCAAGGGAGATTTTATTATTCCTTTGTCGGGATGTTACTATTGTAATTGGTCATCATATAGTCATGAGCTAAATCCTCCATTGTAAGTCAGGTCAATAGTACCACAATGAATAATATAAAATACTATTTTGAGTCTTCCTAGGTGAAGTCGGCCTAGACAGTTTAGTGGGGCCGACTTGTTTAGGGTAAAATCTAGTTGACATAAAGTGTATAAATAGAGGAGTTTTGTTCCTCATTACAACACAAACTCACTCACTTGAGTAGCTCATAGGAGAGAGAGAGAGAGATCAACAAGGAGGAGAATACATGTTTTGTGGTTTTATATTATACATCTTATACAGAGGAAGTTTTGTTGGGTTTTCTTCCCTTGGAGGGTTTCCCATAATAAATATTGTGTATAGCTTGTGTTTGTGTTTATTTCAAAGGTTTTTCATATGCTACTATTGTGAATTTGATTAAACACTAATGATATTTATTCTATCATATGAAATATTAACATGGTAATAGAGCTAGCCTCAATAAGACAACTTTCACAAGGTGAAACTCTCTCTCCTCTCCCTTTGGAAGAAATTAGGGTTTCTGCAAAAGTTTGGAATTTGGAAGATATGCTTGCATAGAAATTTGTGCCTCCCTAGAGTGCATATATTGAGCCTAGGATCAAATTTTTTTGGTGGTTGAATCTCTTGGAAAGACAAACCCTAGTTTGGCCCTAAACCAGAAAACTACAAAAAACCAGAATAAAATTTTTTGCAGAAATTGGAACCTCACAAGTAGGATTTGAAGGGTGAAGATTTGGGATCTCCAGAAATCCGTTGGACCAACCAACTCGCCTCATTCAAGTGCATCTCCTAGTAAGTTCAACTTTTCATTTTGACAAAATTTCAATTTTTAGTGACCTCCTGGATAGGATGGCCCCAAGCACTAAGCTTGAGGACAAATTGGAAGGCATAGAAAATATCCTAGCATGGAAGTATAGTATTGGTCTCATTCTGAAAGAGAATGGTATTGATAAGTACATCAAGGATGAAGTTGTAGAACCAATAGAAGTTGAATCTAAGGAGAATAATGAACAAGACCTAATCAAGGCAATGAGGATCATTGTTGATTCTATCAAAGATCACTTGATCCCTTAAGTGTCATCTAAGAAGACACCAAAGAAAATGTATGATGCACTTTCCTGAATGTATGAGGGAAGGAACATTGGCATAAATATGAATTTGAGATCTCAACTGAAGGGCACCAACATGAGTAAAGGAGAATCAATTCAAGATTACTTCACAAGGGTCTCCCAGTTAATTTAACAACTAAGTGCTATTGGAGACACCCTTGATGAGGATGAACTAGTTATGAATACTCTCAATGGTCTCACTAGACCTTGGGATTCATTCATACAGACTCTGTGTCCCATAAAATAAAGTATGAAGTTTTACATGGTATGGGAAGATTTCATTCAAGAAGAAGCTAGAATAGCTAACAAAGAATCTCTACTCAGAGAAGATGACCAGGCTCTAGCAATCCATACTAAAGGAAGAAAACAATCAAACTTCAAGAAGGGTAATCATAAACCTTCAAATAAGAAGTTTCAAAAGAAAAGAGAAAACAATTAGAAGAAAGATTACTCAAAGTATCAATGTTATAACTGTCATGAGATATGAAACCTTGCCAGAGAGTGTGCATCACCAAATAAGAACAACAACAAAAGACACCATGCTCATCTAGTTGAAGATGCGGATGAAGAAGAAAGAAGTTTAAAGAGACTGACAAAAGAAGAATATGTACTATTCTCTGCACTCTTTGGGCCTGTAGCACCTAGAGAAGATACATGGCTTATTGATAGTGGTGCTTCAAAGCAAGTGATAGGGAAGAAGCAAACTCTGTCAAGACTCGAAGAAAATATCTCTCCTCGGAAAGTGACATTAGGAGATGACTATCAATATCCCATCAAAGGTATTGGTGAATCAAGCTACAAGATTGACTATGGTACTTCCATGAAGATGAAGGAAGTACTCTATGTACTAGGTTTGAAAAAAAAACTTACTTTCCATCTCATCTCTAGATAAGAAAGGATATAGAGTTGCTTTTATAGATGTAAAAGTACTTATGTGGTCCAAAGGAAAGACACTTGAAGATATTGTGGTCATTGGAGAAGAAGGAGGACTGTACAAACTCAAAGGACATCCAGAGACAGTCCTTGTCCATGAGATTACTAGCTCAAGTGAACTATAGCATAGGAGGCTTTCTCACATCAACTACAAAGCACTGCCCTATGCGAGCAAGGTGGTAACAGCGTTACCATATATGAATATTGATCATGAGGGAACTTGAAAAGGATGTGCAAAAGGAAATAACATCAAGAATCCCTTTCCAAAAAGTGAAACAAAGACTAAAAGTACATTGGAATTGATTCATTTTGATGTATGTGGTCCTATGCCCTCCGTATCATTAAGTGGATATGAATACTATGTCACATTTATTGATGACTATTCAATAAATACATGGATATAATTCTTGAAGAACAAGAGTGAAGTGTTCAGGAAGTTCAAGGAATTCAAAGCCTTAATATAGAACCATTCAATAAGAATCAAGACATTCAGAGATTAAATAATGGTGGAGAATATACTTCAAAAGAATTTGAAGCATTCTACAAGGAGGTTGAAATCAAGAGGGAACTAACCACTCCCTATAATCCTTAGCAGAATGATGTTGCGGAAATAAAGAATATAACTATTATGGAAGTTGTGAAAATAATGATTCATGACCAAGACCTCCCCATGCACCTAGAGGATGAAGCAACAAGAACAACCGTATATGTGTAGAATAGATTATCTCATAGTGCTCCTGGGTTCAAGACTCCTAAAGAGATGAATACAGGAAAGAAACCTGAAGTGAGATATCTCAAGATATTTGGTTGTCTAGTATATGTACATATTCCGAAAAAGAAGAGAACCAAGTTGGATCCTTCTAGAAATAAGGGAATATTTGTTGGATACCGTGAAGTTTGCAAAGCCTTCAGGATATACATTTCAGGATTTCATCATATCGATGTTAGTAGGGATGTAACATTGGATGAAGAGATATCTCTTAATAAATCCAGAAGGTGTTAGCTTAAATAAGTACATGAAGAGGATGTACCTCCCAGAATGATAGAAGTTGAACCCTCTCCTGAAATAGTAGGATTTGAAGATCATGATATACTAGAACCTCAGGAACCCCCTACTATGTATATGTCTCAAAACAGAAAACCTATTTGGGTAAGATAAATCATACAAGAAACAAAGAGATATGGAGCTCCAAAAGGCTCCACAAGAACAAGCAAAATATCAAAGTCATACTCCATCTATGTAGCTTTGATGTGTGACCTTGTAGATCAAGAACCCACCAGCTACGAGGAAGTTGCAGAAAAGAAAGTATGGGTGGAAGAATACCAGTTGATAATGAAGAATGATGTTTGGGATATAGTATCCAAACCATAAAACAAGAGTGCGGTATCTTCGAAATGGATCTACAAGATAAAACATACTGCTAATGGAAGTAGTGAAAAGTACAATGCAATATTTGTGGCTAGATGATTCTCTCAGAAACAAGGGATTGATTATGAAGAGACATTTGCTCCAGTAGCAAGGTACACTTCCATAAGAATCATCATGGCACTTGCTTCCATGATGAAGTGGGATCTACACCAGACGGATGTAAAGACATCCTTCATGAATGGAATGATTGAGGAAGAGGTTTACATCGAACAACCTCAAGGATTTTAAGTCGAAAACAGAGTGACTCATGTATGTCAGTTGAAAAAGGCTCTGTATGGACTGAAGCAAGATCCTAGAGCTTGCAGGTATGGTAGAATAAATAACTTCTTGACAAGATTGGGATTTCCTCGGAGTAAAGATGATCTACCAGGAGTAAAGATGATCCTAACCTTTACATGAAGTTTATGGATGATGAACCTGTCATACTATTATTGTATGTGGATGATATATTTCTGACTCGAAATGGGAAATAGATCATAGAAAGCAAGAAGAAGCTAGCCGAATAATTTGAGATGAAAGATCTTGGATTGATGCATTATTTCCTTGGGATGGAAGTGTGGAAAATCCCAGAAGGAAACTTTCTGAACCATGAAAAGCATGCAATAGAAATCTTGAAAAGATTTGATATGTTGGATTTTAAAGCCATGGACACACCCATGGACACCAACCTGAAGTCGTAATCTGATGATTCATCAAAATTAGTGGATATGACTCAGTACAAAAATATTATTAGGTCATTGATGTATTTAACGAATACAAGGCCAAATATATGCTTTGTTGTGAAAAAATTAAGTCAATGTCTAGATAGACCTAGACGGGTTCACTTGATAGCTGCAAAGCATGTGATGGGGTACCTAAAAGCTACGATAAATATTGGACTTTACTATGGCAGAGATCATGACTACAGATTGTATGGATATACGGGTTCAGAATGGGTAGGAAGTGTTGCAGACAGGAAGAGCACCTTAGGTGGATGTTATTGTCTAGGATCTACCATGATCTCATGGTTTAGTAAGAAATGGTCTAGTGTTTCTCTTAGCACAGCTGAATCAAAGTACATAGCAGCTTGCTCCGCTAGTTGTGAAGTGATATGGATTCGAAAACTAATGTTAGGACTATTTGACATGGAGTTGGATACCACAGTGATTATTTGTGACAACCAGAGTTGCATAAATATGACATAAAATCATGTGTTCCATGATAAATCAAAGCACATAGAATTCTGATACTTCTATATAAAGGATATGGTACAAAAGGGAGCTATAAAGCTCCAGTATGTAAGTACCGATGAGCAAGTTGTCTATGTACTGACCAAGCCTCTATCTCGAGTAAAGTTTGAATATTTCTGTGACAAGCTTGGTGTAGTTCAAAAAGAATTTCCTCGCAAGGAGGAACAATGATGACACTACAAACTTTCCTTGCAAGAAGGAATGATCAAGATATGGATCCTCTTCGATAAGGAGGAACAAGTCGAATATATGGACTCTCCTCGGAAAGGAAGAACAGGTCAAAGATATGAACCCTCCTCTGGATATGGATCCTCCCGAAAAATGAGGAGTGATGATAAGACTATCATCGATGACGGATGATAGTGAAGCTCTAGTTTGAAATAGGCCAAGTATGCATGAAGATGCTAACAAGGTACCACTTTCACTTATGGACGATAGTATCCTCTCTTGAGGATGGTCTTGCAGGAAATAACACTATGTTTTTGAGAGTTGTCCTTACTAGCTAAGGATGTCCCTGTAGATGTTACTCTCACATGGAGAGTACCCACATTCATTTATGGATACCATAGTATAAAATTCGCTTGCGAATGGTAATAGATTTCATGCTGGGTCTTTCATATGATGAGTTCTTATGGGATGACATTTATGTGTGGTTGATATATGTCTTGTAGATGTTACTCTTGCATGGAGAGTGTACCTACATTTATATATAGATGCCATAGAATAACACTCGCTTGGGAGTGGTCCTTGCTTTAGTGATAAGGATTCTCTATGATGATTCCTCATGAACGTCGTAGTATAACACTTGAAGGGATTGGTCCTAGATCAAATAGACTAAGGATGTCCTACGATAAGGGCCTGCATTTAGGTGTGGTTGAGATTTTCTTTGCAGACAATACTCTTGTATGGAGAGCATGCCTACATGTACATGTAGATGTTGTAGTATAACACTCACTTAGGAGTCGTCCTATCTTTGAAGTTGAGGATGCTCTACGATGAGTCCTTACAAATGATAGGGCATGCATCTAGGTGCAATCGAAATCTACATTCAGTCGGTCGATACTATGGGCCCTCCTCGTTAAGGGGGAGTAGGATGATGGAGGATTGCATCATCCTTGGACCTATGTCCTAAATTGATAGGGATTGATCATCCCGCAAAGAGATCATGTGTATTGTGGGTAGTGTGACAGTGAAGGATAGAAAATATCGAAGTGTGGCTGCAAAGGATCAAGAAGATCGAAGTGTTGCTGCAAAGGATATAAAGGATCAAAGTGTTGCTGCTACAAAGGATCAAGAAGATTGAAGTGCTGCTGCAAAGGATCGAGAAGGTCAAAGTGTTGTTGTAAAGGATTGAGAATATCTAAGTGATGTTGCAAAGGATTGAGAAGATCGAAGTGCTACTACAAAGGATCGAGAAGATCGAAGTGTTGCTACGAAGGATAGAAAGATCGAAGTGTTGCTACAAACGGATCAAGTGATCATGTGCTGCAAAAGATGAATACATTGAAGAGTAATTGTTCCAGTTACTGATGAATGTTGAAAATTTCCTATGATGTATAGATGTATTACCTTGATACTGCTAAAGATGCTCTCTCTCGTTACTGGTATAGCTGATGATGATGTTTTCAGTAGAATACCCTTCTCATTAAGGGGGAGTGTTGAAATATTGTAATTTTAAAGGATATTCTAAATTTATTTTACTAATGTACCCCAATGGAGATGTTATTATTCCTCCTTCGGGATGTTACTATTGTAATTGGTCATCATAGAGTCATGAGGTAAATCCTCCATTGTAAGTCGGGTCAATAGTACCCCACTGAATAATATAAAATATTGTTTTGAGTCTTCCTAGGTGAAGTCGGCCCAGACAGTTTAGTGGGGCCAACTTTTTTAGGGTAAAATTCAGTTGACATAAAGTGTATAAATAGAGGGATTTTGTTCCTCATTACAACACAGACTCACTCACTTGAGTAGCGCATAGGAGAGACAGAGAGAGAGAAAGATCAACAAGGAGGAGAATACATGTTTTGGGGTTTTATCTTATACATCTTATACAAAGGAAGTTTTACTAGGTTTTGTTCCCCTTAGGGGTTTCCTGAGATAAATATTGTTTCTATATTGTGATTGTGTTTCTTTTAGTGATTGTAGATATGCTATTGTTGTGAATTTGATTAAACACTAATGATGTTTAATCTAGCATATGAAATCTTAACAACATTGGTAAGTATTGATCATGTATCAATGCCTTCATTACTTCCATAGTGGACTTAACCAATACTAATTTTAACAGTTATAAACAAAAATATATGTGATGCAATAAAACAATAATTTAAATAAATAACACTTTTTTCATAAAACATTAAATACTTATCTTTGATGTCATTTCTTGGAAATAGGCTCTTCACGATATTTCCTTGCGCACGTCCTTTGCATATACCATCATGATTCACTTGAATCTATGGTATACCTAACACCACCTTTCTCATGATTGACAATGCTTTGTAATTAAAATGAGCAAGTCTTTTATGTCATAGTTCACTTGGATCCATGGTAGTATGTACTAGTATTGAATATGGTTGTCCTTTAATTTGTATAGTCCTCCTTCTTCTATTAGAATTTGAATGCCATTTAGATATTCAAGTAGATAGTTCTAATAATGTTTGTAGTAAAATGGAGAATGAAGATACAAAGTGAACAAAAAAAAACGCACAAGAAACATATGAGTATGGCTCAGGAATTTACAGTATCATTCACAATAATAAAATCCGATGTTACAATAGTTTACATAAGAAAATAATTCAAATGCATTAGGTAGCAATTTGAATCTATTCAATGGATCTTACTGTATCTAACTGACCATCTAACTCATGGTGTCTCAATCAATATCGGATTCCAACAGATCAACTCCCAGATGTCCAACAACTCAATCAATCAGTGATAGCTGGTTAACTTAGTGCAATTGAGTGTGGTAGGTGGGAAAAGGCGCCTACTCCACATGCAACCATGCATAACTAGCGCTAGCTAACTGATTGTGAACTAACTAAAAGTAACCAGGGGCTAACTAAGACTAACTAGTTCCAACTCCAACTAACTGAAGGAGGTTGGTGTTGGGACTCCCAGTGGCTCCTAAAATGTAGGGATTGGTCTTGGAGGCGCCCAAATTGATGCATGCACATGTAGTAAGTGGTAGTTAACCTCTAGAAAATTTCCCCACACTCTAGTAACTGGTACATGTGTCCCCATTAGGCCAAGTGGACCCAATGGTACTAGTGAACCCAATTAATTAATTACGGTTCCTAAGTTAGGCTAAATAATCTAATATACAGTATGGTCAAGGGAGGATTAATTATCCTAACACCCCCCTTGAATCCTAACTTGGACAATTGTGGGCCCTAGTAGCAATACCAAATACAATATAAAATATAGGAAATAAAAATGTTGCTTAATACAATTGAGGAAACAGGGGAAAACCTCATGGGAAAAAACCCCCCTCAAAATAAGCAGAAATAATTTTTTTGAAAAAACTTGTAAAATTTTTGCTGCTACTATGCAGCAGTAGTATCTTCCTTCTTTTGTGCAGTTGAACCCATGAATCCAAACAAAGTGCTCATGTTTGTAGGAATCTTCCTCTTTGGAAGAAGAATAATGTGCCCAACTGAATCAGGAATATAGACAGCTGCAAGATGAAAACTGGACGCATGTAGAGCAGCTGAAACCAAATGATGAGAGAGCAAAGGTACTTGAGAATTCGAACCATGTGAGGAACCCCCAAGCAACCGATATATTTCAGCCTTGAACATCAAACCATGTGAGGTAGAATCAGCCCCAAGTGTTAGGAGCAAGTGTCCAGGCGGATGTAGAATGTCTCCAACTTTACTAGTTTTGTGAGGGGATGAGCATGTGATAAAAAAGGTAGGTAGAGAAGCCCTGGGACTGTGGAGATCGAATGCTTGATATCCATAATCTAATATATCTTTAGAAATAACCAATATTTCACAAAATATAATATCAGCAAACTCATAAGAGAAAACTAACATCGAATCCTCAACAACAAAATTGAAGGCAACTTGCGGTGCTTGATTTGTCACACCAAAATTGATGAAACTTGTTACAAGAAATACTGTAAGAACTTGAATCTTAAAACCTGAACAAAATATTATCAGATCAAAAAATAAATCAGATCCAAATAGGTTCATATCATATCAAAAACTGTGAAGTGAAATCAAATCCCCAGTAGCAATTTTGAAGGAGACTTGCGGTACTTGATTTGTCTCACCAAAATTGACGAAACCAACTAAAAGTAGTACTGAAAGATCATGAATATGAAATATTGAACCAATTAATATTAGATCTATTGCAGCTGCAACTGTTTCCCCAAATTTCTTAAATTTTGGTCCCCTCCTCATGATTTAGCATTGTTTTTTTTAATTGTTTGGATCCTTGAACCCTTTGGTCGTGCTTTAAGTTTGGATAGGTTTGATGAGTATAAATAATCTCGCTTAATCTTCGGTCATGTGTGGAATTGTTGTAAATATCAGTTTTTAAAGTTTGTTTTTGCTGAGTTTAATGTGGATCAGGTTTTTTGTCATTTGCAAAACGCTGTTTCAGAGGTGAAAGAGTTCAATCGTTGCCAGGTTTGAAGTTTTCGTCACTTAGATCGGAGGTTGCTGTCCTGGTTTGCTTCCGTTGTTGCAGCTCTCAAAGTAGTTAAGCCTCCGAAGTATAAAGCACTCCACCCTCCGATATGCATCGCATGTCTATAACCTTTCTTCTTCTGCCGTTGCAGCTCCCAAATCGACTAAGCGCCCGAAGTCTAAAACGCTCCGCCAGTCGATGCGTCAGTCTTTTAGTCGCTTGCCTGTAACTTTTTCTTCTTCCATCATTGCGGCTCCCAAAGTGATTAAGCTTCCGAAGTGTAAAACCTTTCAATTTCCGATTGAGAGTTTTCCCGCCTGCAGGTCGCGTATCCTTAACCTTTCCTTTTCTGCTGTTGCGGCTAGGAAAGCCTTTTCGCTTCTGATGTCAAAGTCCTTCCGAATTTTGATTGTTTTTTTCTTTTTCCCGCCCACAGCTTAGGTCTTAACTTTTCTATCTCCCGGCGTTTATGTTTTCTCCCGAGCCCGTAGGTGGACGAGACAGTGGCGCACCGGGCCATTTCTTGTGGAATAGTCGTTAGTTGGTGTAATCTGACGTTTGGTTAGAATGCAATCTCGGTCAATGATGCACATCATTTGATTGCAGGTGGTTTCCGGAGAATGGTCAAACTACTGCGGTGCGAAGGGAGATGGGTAATTTGGTAAAAGCAGAGCCGAAACCATCAGGATCGCAAGTAGGACAAACGAAGGAAAAGACAAAGTGAATGGCGACAAAGGCACTGACCCGAAAAGATCTGTCAATTACTCATTAGATCATGAAGGCGCACAGAAAATAAAGAGGGAAATGAAGTGTTTGGGGAACTGAAAGGTCGCACGCTTGTGGGAAGCCCAAGTGATCAACTGTTTTAGTTTAAATATGTGAAAGTTAGGACTTACGAAGGGGATTTTTTCCCTGGAAAAACTTGTAGCTTAATGCTTGTAAGAGGAACTATTTCGTTTTACAATCAGAAACTGCAAATTTGTCCTGTTGGAGGAAGTGCTGTGTGGAAAATATCAATGCGTTGAAATGAGCAATGTTGAATGTGAACTATTTCGTTTTCAGCTGTGTCTCATTAGCTGTAAGAGTGTTCTAATTTCTTGAACCTATGT
Organism: Pseudotsuga menziesii; assembly: GCA_001517045.1. Taxonomy (NCBI): domain Eukaryota; kingdom Viridiplantae; phylum Streptophyta; class Pinopsida; order Pinales; family Pinaceae; genus Pseudotsuga; species Pseudotsuga menziesii. The sequence goes on from LPNX010171966.1 coordinate 230,926, forward strand.
TCTTACCTGAATGTTCTTCAATACCTTTATGATGTCTTTTTCCACTATGAGTAATGGAATTTTTAACTGTTGATGAGCTATCTTATGATATATGCTTTTATTCGTGTTTATATGTTTGGTTATAAGAACAGCTATATGTGATTTGCCATAACACATGAACAGGGGTGCATTACTCATGAATGAATACCTAGCTCTCTAGAGATAGTTTAGTTAGTATTTATTTTCTTGCATGATTTGGATGCTTGTGAGTCTAAGACGAGAGGTAAGAACCTGCGCATCACATTGTGACTACTCTTTACATATTTATCACCCTGCATTGTTAATTAGGCACGTGCATATCATACTTAAGTAAAAAAAAAAAATACAAAATACACAGTGGACCGAGCCGCAACCGGTAAAACCTTTGTTTTTTGTTACTTGACCTACAGTAACCGGACCGCAAACCGGATGGATTCCCTATATCAAACAGTCACGGGCTAATTGGGAACGTCGACTGGGGAGAATCCCTTGCTGTTGTTTCCTGCGAATTTCCAGTCCTCAACAGTTCTAGCGCTAGAATGAGGGCCGCCAGTGCATGGCTGGCCGAGGAAACCTGTTTTCTTGAGATTATTCCACCGATAACAGTTCTGAAAGCAGTGGACTTCATGATCCAATTCCGGAAGAGAGGAATAGAGAACATATATATTCTGTTGGCAACGAAGTTGTTAATGACCTGAGAAGACACACCAGGGCATATGTAAAGAAGATTTGAGGATTGCCAATTATCCCTGAATTTCCCAGAAGAGAATATAAAAAGAAAGATCGTCCTATAGTAGAAGACTCAGTGCTGGTTGGAGACTGGGAAGAACTTGTAGAAACAGCCTTACAGGAAGTTGTACTACCTTTGAATCAAGAAGGCCTAGATACCCCTCATAGTTCTCCTGCTCACACTCCTATTGACTCACCTCCTCACTCTCCACCTAGACTCATGGCAGGAGTAAATGCTAATCCACCACCCAACCGACCAAATCCACCACCGGCCTGGAGAGCCAGATCACCTTTAAATCTAACGCCTGTGCTACATGATTTACCTCAATCCTTTGAAAATATGTTTCCCAAGTTCAACCCAAATGAGAAGATACTAGTAGATGATCACCTGCAAATTTTTTACTTGGCGATAGAAGGGTTGAGGGCTGGGGAGTATGAGGATGTAGTTTGCAGACTATTTCCGCATACCCTTAAAGGGGCTGCAACATCATGGTATTTTGGGTTTCCTGCTAACTCTATCCCTGATTGGGATACCTTCGAGAGAATTTTCAGAAGTAAGTATGCGATTCAAAAGACTCATGTAGCCCTCATGAAAGGACTATGCGCCTTGAAGAAAGAGAGAAAGGAGAAGGTGCACAGTTTTACTCAAAGATTTGCTGCATACCTCGAGAATTTTTCTGACGCTGACAAACCTTCGGACAAGGTCCTGATTGAATATTATACCTCAGCTTTAGGCCCTGACTTGGCCATGTTTGCTAAAGGTAGGGCCAATACTACCTTGACGGAAATCTATGAAGAGGCAGAAATAGTGGAAGCTGAAAGAGAAAGTAACAAAGATTATCCTGAACAGTCAGAAGAGAAAGGTGGGGGAAGGAAACCCTTATTGTTTACTAAGCCTAAGGAAGAGAAATCACCAGATTATGAAAGTATGGCCAAAATGATGCAGAATATTTCTAATAAAATCATAGACTTGGAGAAGGAAAAGGAAGCACAAAAGTTCTATAATCCCTATTATAAGAAAAGAGAGGATAACAATCAGTCTCAACCTCCTCCTCACAATGCTGCATCTATGAATCTAACAGAAGTAGGAATGGAAAATTTTTGCACTTTCCACCAACAACCACACTTTGAAAGAAATTGTCCTCAATGGATAAACTCAATGACGTTGGTTATGAATCAGCTGTTGGATTCTAAGTTAACGGAAGATGGAGATGAAGAAAGAAAAGAGAATACCACTTCAACGAAAGAACAAGAAGAGGAAACCATGGTTTTGTGGGATTTTGTTTCGTTATTTGATGCTAAAGAGGAAAAGAATCAGGGGTACAAGGACGTCATGGAAACCAACGTAGCAACAAGAAGCCAAGGCCCAATTAAAGAAAACAGTCACATACTCCCAAAGATTAAGAGGCTTCAGCGAAATGTTAAGAAATTTCAAAATAAATCCTTAGCTGATGAAATTCCAGAATTCACTATTACCAGCCAAGATCCTAAGCAGAATAATACGTTGGCCAAGCCAAATGAAGAAAAGATGAATGCTGATAAACCTCATCCCATTGAATAGCAGATGGATTATGACATCGTGGAAGATATTAAGAAGGCGAGGGCAAAAATTTCACTATTTGAAATGTGTAAAGTGCCGCAACAAAAAGAAAGACTATTGAAAGCACTTGAAGCATTGGACGAGAAGATGCCCACTGTCAATCAACCTCAGGAAGAAGAAGAAATCAGAGAAACCAGCATTGGAGGTAAGTCTAAGAGCAAACAACCACCTTTCCTCCTCACTTTTGAAATTTTCAATCACAATGTACATAATTGTCTGGTAGACTCAGGGGCGTCCGTTAATGTCATGCCAATATCAGTCTGTAAAAAGATAAATGGGAAGCCTAAGCCATCCACGTGGAGGGTTGTTCAGTTGGATAGAATGGATGTAAAGGTAATTGGTGAGATGGAGGATGTCCTAGTCTGTTTGGCATCAAATGATAAAGTGTGCCAAGTCATTAATATTGTGGTGGCTGATATACCAGATGTGTATGGTCTTGTCCTGAGCAGAGATTGGTTGGCCAAACTCAATGGATATTTTTCTTCTGATTGGTCACATCTGTGGCTTCCATACAAAGGAAGTCCGAACCAGATTAAGATTTTAAGGGAGCCTCACATGAAATACAATGTTACTCAATTGGATGAGAAGAATGAACCAGTGGATGTTGTATTGGGAAACTATTTTATTGAGTTGGAACCAGGAAATTACCAAGCAGAAGAAGCCAGCAACACATCAGACACTCAGCCTGATCTCCTTCGATTCTCACAAGCTGATGAGATTGACTGTAACATAGTAAACTTAGCAGTAGGAGTAGATTCACATTCAGTAGTTAGTGATTTTTTGACTTTGTTCTTTGATGGCTCTAAGACGTTAGAAGGGTCAGGGGCCTGCTGTGTCCTGATCGACCCCCAGAAGAATAAACATTTTCTTTCATGTAGATTAGAGTTTGAATGTACGAATAATACAATTGAGTATGAAGTGCTGGTGCAGGGCTTGAGGAAAGCGATTGAATTTAAGGCAAGTAATTTAAAAGTTTTTGGAGACTCTAAAATTATTGTGAAACAAATCCGGAATCAAATAAATTGTGTTTCCCCTCACTTAAAGGCTTACCAAAATGAGGTATGGGACCTACTTAAATGTTTTAATGCATTCAATATTATTTCAATTCCAAGACTTAAAAATGCAGCGGCTGACTTGTTGGCCACATCAGCCTCTAGGTTGGTACCCACTAATAATCGATGCTCTGTTGAATTACTTTTCAGGCCCTCAGTACCTAATATGATTACCAACCTATGAGTGTTCGATGATGACCATCAAATTATATAATGCTTAACGAATGACGAAGTATTTAAAGGAGCAATTATAGACGATGAAGAACATCAGGCCGAGCTGAAGTATGATAATTTCATCCCAAAGGGAGTCAGAACGTTAGAAAGAATGTTGGATTTAAATGAAAAGTTCAGAAGACCAGCCAACGTGAATACCCACAGCTCATCTCTACAGTTCGAGCTGATAAATTTAGGAACTGAGGCGAATCCTAGATTTGTGAATCTCGGCAAATGTTGTTCACCGGTAGAAAGAGACAAGTTCGTCAGTCTGTTTAAACAATACAAAGATGTTTTCGCATGGACATATGAATATCTGAAAACATACGACACCAGCATCATCAAGCATGTTGTCCCCATCAAAGCCGGCATCAAGCCGTATCAGCAACCTTTAAGAAAAATGCATCCAAAATTGGAACCGCTGATTCAGAGTGAAGTGAAGAAATTATTGGATGCTAGAATCATTTTTAAGGTCAGACACTCTGAGTGGGTATCAAATCTAGTACCAGTGAGAAAAAATTTTGGAGAAATCAGACTATGCGTGGATTTCAGAAATTTAAACTGTGCTTCAGATAAAGATAACTATCCCGTGCCACCTATGGAGCAATTGCTGCAAATGGTCTCAGGTTCTGAACTGTTTTCATTATTAGACGGTTTCTCTGGCTACAATCAAGTATTAGTAGCCGAAGAAGACAGATTGAAGACAACGTTCAGGACCAAATGGGGAACCTTTGCCTACAAAGGGATGACCTTTGGGCTTATAAATGCTGGAGAAACGTTTCAGAGGGCTATGGACATAGCTTTCCGCGGGTTGATTGGACGAAGTGCTGTAGTGTACCTTCATGATATTACGATATTCTCGAAGAAAAGAGAAGAACACGCATTTCACTTAAGGAAAATTTTTGAACGTTGTCGGAAATATGGCATCTCACTCAATCCTAAGAAGTGTGTGTTCACTGTCATGGAGGGCAAATTGCTGGGTCATATAGTTTCAAAGAAAGGAATCTCTATAGATCCAGAAAGAATTAAGGCCATCGAACAAATCCCTTTGCCCCATAATAAAAAAGGGATGCAATCATTTATGGGAACTATAAACTTCGTGTGAAGATTTGTGCCTGATTTTGCTCAGATTGTCAAGCCACTGCAGCAGATGGTGAAGAAAAATGCACAATTCAAATGGACTGATATTGAGAAGAACGCTTTTAGCAAAATTAAAACTATTGTTGCACACGCACCCTCCCTGAAAAGCCCAGATTTCGATAAAGACTTTATTCTATATACCTTTGCATCCGATGATTCGCTAGCAGCTGTGCTTACGCAAAAGGAAGATGGAGGGGATGAATTCCCAATATCTTTCATGAGCAATGGTCTACAAGGGGCCAAATTAAATTACCTAGCCATTGATAAACAATCTTACGCAGTATTTAAAGCAGTGAAGCAATTCAGGCCTTATATTTTAAAAAATCGAACCAAGGTGATCGTCCCCTACCCAGCTGTAAGATCCCTTCTTGTATAGAAAGAATTAGGAGAAAGAAGGGGAAACTGGGTAACAGCTCTTCAAGAGTATGACCTTGAATTCAAGCCAGCCTCTATAGTTAAAGGACAAGGGTTGTGCAAATTGATGACTGAAAATGGAAAAAATGAAGAACACGCCTGGGAGGATGAAGCCGAATTACATGTAATGGAGGTATGTCCTTTGTTTACAGCCCCCGATTCTTGGTATAGATACCTCGAGCATTACCTACAGATAGGGTTGTTTCCAGAACATTGGAATTCTAAGCAAAGAAGAGCGCTGCGTCTCAAATCAACATCCTATCAAATTGTTGAAGGAATATTATTCAGGAAAAACTATGACGGAGTTCTTCTGAGATGCTTAGAGAAAGAAGATGCGAAGAAGGTAATAACAGATTTGCATGACGGGCCTGCTGGGGGACATTATTTAGGAGACACTACAACCCACAAAATCCTCAGGGCAGGTTACTATTGGCCTACGTTCTTCAAAGATGCACACGCACATGTCAGGAAGTGTGATATTTGCCAAAGGTGTAGTGGGAGAAAACCTAAAGCAGTGACACCCCTAAAGCTGGTGATGATCACGGAGCCATTCGAGCAATGGGGGTTGGATATTATTGGAGAAATAAAACCAAATTCCTCTCTGCAGCATAAGTACATTCTGACCGCGACCGATTAGTCTTTGATAATGCTAAGTACTTTTCATCAATTAAATTAACTGCTTTTGCTCATGACAAAGGGATAAAATTGCATTATTCTGCTAATTACTATCCACAAGGAAATGGCTTGGATGAATCCTCTAACAAAAATCTGGTTAGAATTTTAAAGAAGACTGTAATAGAAAACCAGAGGAGTTGGCACTCAGCGCTACCTAATGCCCTTTGGGATGATAGAGTCACCCCCAAGTCTTCGATTGGAGTGTCTCCATATACCCTTGTCTATGGTAAAGAAGCCATTCTTCCTCCCAATATCATGCTACCTTCTTCCATAATAGCTCAAGAATCTAGAGGGTTGGATGATGAAGTTTTGCAAATAAGGATAAATAATCTCCTGAAAGCAGAAGAGGCTAGATCTAAAGCCAGAGAGCGCTTTAAGCAACAACAGGAGGTAATAAAGAGATGGTTTGACAAACATAAGGCAGGGACAAAAGAGCTTGAAGTGGGAGATCTGGTTCTCAAGTGGGATCACCCCCATGATGAGAAAGGAAAGCATACTAAATTCCAGCAATTGTGGGTAGGCCCTTTTCAGATTGCGGCAAAGCTTGGCCCCTCTACTTATAAATTGCAAGATCTATAAGGATGGGAAGAGAACCTACCAGTAAATGGTTTGGTTCTCAAGCCTTATTTTTCCTGAAGTTTTGTTTGAGTTCTTCTGTCTTGTATATAAATAATCTGTTTTGGCTGTCTTTTTGAGTCTTTGAGTCATGAAGTTTAGTTTTGTTTTACTTTAGATTTTCTGTTTGGTTTTAAATAAAAGAAGCAAGATTTGGTCACATGGAGAGCCTTAGAATTCTGGACCAACTAAAATCCTTGATTATAAGACTATGTATTATGGTTTTATCTGATAGAGCTTCTTCTAGTTTAGCGGTTTTCCTAAATGGCTGTGAACACATTGAAATCCTGCTTAATCCCTGTAAAGTAACTCAAGATTAAAAGGTCTGGAATACTATTTCGAGGCTCCATCCATCTCACACTTAAAAATGTCCTAGGGGGGTGACAGCAAAAGACCCATGGAAAGGAAGAAGGGTAAACAATATATTATATATAAATGATCCCATGCCAAGAATTGAAAGCCAAAAGGCTAAAAATGAGTCAAAAACTCCTAAGAAAACAATGTATATCGAAACAAAGTACTAAATCATATGAGTATAAAATTGCCAAAAGTTCCTCTCCATCCGTGAGCTAAAAACTAAATACATCTCTCACACAAAAGGACACTATGGATAGAGGAGCCTAAATAAAAATTCAGAAAAAAAGGCATGAGGAGGACTCAAAAGGACAAAAGTTTAAAAGCACAAAAGTGCAAAATGGCATGGGAATGAGGAACAAATGAATATTTCTGTTTGCCAGATGTTACGATCCTGTGGTGTCCAAGCTGGAAGCTACCCAAAGACAGAGGTAAAAATGAAACTCATACTCCTGGCCTCGAAAGAGTTATCTTGACTTTGAAGCCTTGGTTTCCATTTTCCTGAACAGGACTACCCTCAATGATTCAAAGTTCATCTTCCATTTGGGAAATCCATACATCTAGAAGAATTCAACATGGTGGTTTTATTATCAAACAGTCTGTTATCCAAGGAAGAAATTTTCCAGAGGTCTAGGTTAACCAGGTAGTCACCAATTGTTCTGGCTGCAACTGTTTCCCCAAATTTCTTAAATTTTGGTCCCCTCCTCCTGATTTAGCATTGTTTTTTTTAATTGTTTGGATCCTTGAACCTTTTGGTTGTGCTTTAAGTTTGGATAGGTTTGATGAGTATAAATAATCTGGCTTAATCTTCGCTCGTGTGTGGAATTGTTGTAAATCTCAGTTTTTAAAGTTTGTTTTTGCTGAGTTTAACGTGGATCATGTTTTTTGTCATTTGCAAAACGCTGTTTCAGAGGCGAAACAGTTCAATCGATGCCAGGTTTGAAGTTTTCGTCACTTAGATTGGAGGTTGCTGTCCTAGTTTGCTTCCACCGTTGCGGCTCTCAAAGTAGTTAAGCCTCCGAAGTATAAAGCACTCCGCCCTCCGATATGCGTCACGTGGCTATAACCTTTCTTCTTCTGCCGTTGCGGCTCCCAAATCGACTAAGCGCCCGAAGTCTAAAATGCTCCACCAGCCGATGCGTCAGTCTTTTAGTCACTTTCCCGTAACTTTTTCTTCTTCCGTCGTTGCGGCTCCCAAAGTGATTAAGCTTCCGAAGTGTAAAACCTTCCGATTTCCGATTGAGAGTTTTCCTGCCCGCGGGTCGCGTATCCTTAACCTTTCCTTTTCTGCCGTTGCGGCTAGGAAAGCCTTTTCACTTCCGATGTCAAAGTCCTTTTGACTTCCGATTGGTTTTTTTCTTTTTCCTACCCACAGCTTAGGTCTTAACTTTTCCGTCTCCCAGCGTTGATGTTTTCTCCCGAGCCCGTAGGTGGACGAGACAGTGGCGCACCAGGCCATTTCTTGTGGATTAGTTGTTAGTTGGTGTAATCTGATGTTTGGTTAGAATGCAATCCTGGTCAATGATGCACATCCTTTGATTGCAGGTGGTTTCTGGAGAATGGTCAAACTACTGCGGCGCGAAGGGAGATGGGTAATTTGGTAAAAGCAGAGCTGAAACCATCAGGATCGCAAGCAGGAAAAACGAAGGAAAAGACAAAGTGAATGGCGACAAAGGCACTGACCCGAAAAGATCTGTCAGTTACTCATCAGATCATGAAGGCGCACAGAAAATAAAGAGGGAAATGAAGTGTTTGGGGAACTGAAAGGTTGCACGCTTGTGGGAAGCCCAAGCGATCAACTGTTTTAGTTTAAATATGTGAAAGTTAGGATTTACGAAGGGGCTTTTTTCCCTAGAAAAACTTGTAGCTTAATGCTTGTAAGAGGAACTATTTCGTTTTACAATCAGAAACTGCAAATTTGGCCTGTTGGAGGAAGTGTTGTGTGGAAAATATCAATGCGTTGAAATGAGCAATGTTGAATGTGAACTATTTCATTTTCAGCTGTGTCTCATTAGCTGTAAGAGTGTTCTAATTTCTTGAACCTATGTTCTTACCTGAATGTTCTTCAGTACCTTTATGATGTCTTTTTCCACTATGAGTAATGGAATTTTTAACTGTTGATGAGCTATCTTATGATATATGATTTTATTCGTGTTTATATGTTTGGTTATAAGAACAACTATCTGTGATTTGCCATAACACATGAACAGGGGTGCATTACTCATGAAAGAATACCTAGATCTCTAGAGATAGTTTAGTTAGTATTTATTTTCTTGCATGATTTGGATGCTTGTGAGTCTAAGACGAGAGGTAAGAACCTGCGCATCACATTGTGACTACTCTTTACATCTTTATCACCCTGCATTGTTAATTAGGCACGTGCATATCATACTTAAGTAAAAAAAAAATACAAAATACATGGTGGACTGGGCCGCAGCCGGTAAAAGCTTTGTTTTTTGTTACTTAACCTACGGTAGCCGGACCGCAAACCGGACGGATTCCCTATATCAAACAGTCACGGGCTAATTGGGAACGTCGACTGGGGAGAATCCCTTGCTGTTGTTGCCTGTGAATTTCCAAGCCTCAACAAGCTCATATCCAAATAAGATCATATCAGATCCAAATAACTCTATATTAGATCCAAAAGTGTGGAATGAAATCAAATCCCCAACAGCAATTTTGAAGGAGACTTGCGGTACTTGTTTCTTCACACCAAAATTGATGAGAACAGCTACAAGTAGTACTGAAAGATCATGAACCCTAGAACCAATTAATATCATATCAGATCCAAATAATATCATATCAGATCAAATAAATTCCATATCAGATCCAATAAATTCCATATCAGATCCAAGAGTTTTCTCCACCGAGATGGTCGATGCACAATTTTCTTCTTCTTCAAATTTCTGAATATTGGTGCATGCAATCATGTAGGAATTTTTTGGAAGCTCAAGATCAATGAGAGTGTTTGAATCACTCCTACAACTTGAAATTATTTCCAAAATATCCAAAGATTTACAAAATATAATATCAGCAAACTCATGAGAGAAAACTGACATCAAATCCCCAACAAAAATTTTGAAAGAGATTTTTGGTACTTGTTTCTTCACGCCAAAATTGATGAGAACAACTACAAGCGATACTGAAATATCTTGAACCATAGAACCAAGTAATATCATATCAGATCCAAATAATATCATATCATATCCAATAAATTCCATATCAGATCCATGAGTGTGCTCCACCGACCTGGTAGATACACAGTTTTCTCCTTCTTCAAAACCTTTGAAAGAGATTTTTGGTACTTGTTTCTTCACACCAAAATTTATGAGAACAGCTACAAGCAGTACTGAAATATATTGAACCCTAGAACCAAGTAATATCATATCAGATCCAAATAAGATCATATCAGATCCAATAAATTCCATATCAAATCCAAGAGTGTGCTCCACCGAGATGGTAGATGCATAGTTTTCCCCTTCTTCAAAACCCCAAGTATCGGTGCATGCAATCATGTAGGAATTTTTTGGAAGATCTAGATCAATGAGAGTGAATGGATCACTCCTACAATATGATATTATTTCCAAAATATCCAAATAATTACTTATTTGCACACCAGCGATATCATTAGAGATAGAGAAATCAAATTCCTCACCCTTTCATGGAGAAATCATCGGTAAACTATGTGTTACCACCTAAGTTGTACTTAGTGGTTTTTTCATCAAGTGAGCTTGGTGAACCGGATAAGGATAACTTGTTCGGACTTCAGAAGACCTTCAGTCTTGCTTCTGGGAAACTTTGTTGTACTATATCACATGTTCATACCCCCTTGGGGGAGTTGTAATAAATGTTCTAGCATGATAATGTCTGTAAAAGACTCAGAATCTTAGAATTTATTTGTCAATCTGATCATCCCAGGGTGTTTTTTCCCTTGGTTATTATTGGTTGTTGAATAAACGACTGATAATTTCTTAGTTTTTCACTCAATACCTCTAAAGTTGGGGTGGTCGGCTTGGCATTTAGGCCTATTGAGGTTATTAGAGTCTATGTGTCAATGTATAAACATGCTAGGCATTATGGTCAAGCCATATGAACATGTCTAAGTCCCCATAGGTTTTTAATTTTTTAAATTTTTTCAGTGTTTTTTATTAAAATTTAATTTTTCCAAAACTTAGGCTATTTTTTAATAGTTTAATTGGAAAAATTGGTTTTGTAATAAAAGTGGGCCAAATAATATGTTTTAGTCATGGGGGTGCTCATTTTCAAGCTAAGAGCACCATTTAAACCCATAGACCCACTTTTTCTTAGTTTTGAGTGATTCTCCATCACTCAGGTCAGAAAGCCCCAAAAAATCAATTATTGATTATTTTAATTAATAAATTGATGAATAAAACAAATCCAAAATCTTAGATCAGTGGATTCTCAACCGATTTGATTGAAATCAGTCTCATAGGCACTAGATTGACTAGATCTGAAAAATCCTTGACTGAAGGAGGTGATCAGGGCAGATCTAGAGTTGAACTTCAGCCTCCTTTATGGGGAATTGCACCCTCTCTCTCTCCTCCACACGTGTGGGCTCTTCTGGGAGCTATGTGGTTGATAATTCACTTAGCAGGTCGATGTGTCAGCTCAATCAACCCCCCGATTGACATTCATACTTAGTAGAAGCTCAATTCAGCTTTAGATCAGGTATTGATGGACTCTCCTTCATATGTAGTGGTCTATCTCCTTGGGATTTGCGCCCCCTCTGGGCTGGGGTTTCAATTTTGTGTATAAATAAAGCATGGATGCCTCCTTTCCGAGTTAGTTAGAGTTGGATTGAGGAGCCATTGCTGTTGTAATACTGTGTAATATCTTTTTCTATTGGAATAAAGTGAAGCTTTGGAGGCAAGATGGTGTCATGTCATTGTATGTGTGGATGAGCATTGCCATGTTTCACTGAGGTAACCTGTATCTATGTTCATAATTTGCTAATTGTTTTTGGATTCATTGCTAAGATTGATAATAAGCTTATTATAATATTGATAGGAAAGGAGTTTGTCAATAAGTTTATTGGCCATCTCTTTCCTTTGATGCATGTTTAGAGATCTAGATTCAACATGTTTTATAAGTTTATATGCATGTTATTCTGAAATATCTGTGTATGTATTAACTGGATCTCACAAAGTATTTTGGCAAGTCTTTGGATTCAGTTGCAGGTTCCTAGATTGGAGAGGATTCTGATATAGTTTTCTTCTTCAATCTCTCCAAAACCATTCAAAGGAATAGTCCCTCGACATTCCACCGGAAAGCTCCACGGTTGATCTTCAAGGCTTCCAACAATAAGTGCTTTTCTTTTCCTCTTCCTCCTTCAATTTTTTAAAAAATCAGTCCGGTTACTTGTTTTTAAGCTTTAAAATTGTTTACATCTATCAATTTAAGAATTCATTTTACATGTATAGTGCTGCCTTAAAGCTCATAAACTAGATCTCATTCCTAAAGAAAGTTTACAATCATTCTAGATCTAGTTTTAGGGAAAATTGTCATTTTTCAAGGCTGTGAAAGTAGATCTAAAGCTTGTTGAATGCATGGTTTTTTCCTTAGAAAATGAAAATTTGTATTCAGAAATTTAAGTGCTTCATATTGGATTCCCATAAAAGCAGGACAATATCCCAAGGAAAGCTTTCCTTCCTTGGTTCTTTTTCCGCTTCTTTAAAAACTAGTTTTAACTTAGAATTTTTGGGTAAAAGTTTGTTCATCCAAAAGTACTTTCAAAGTACTTTTGGGAATATTTAACTCTGATAATATTGCCTTTTTTTAGCAGGTATAACATAAAAGAGGAGGAGGTGCTGTCTGGAAAGCATTTTTGGACCATTCGAAACCCCCCAGGTGGCCTCCGTCTTCCCAAAATTTAAATTTCTCAATTTGTAAACCTTTGGTCTCATTCTGTATAAGGACCAAGTGGATTAATTTCAGTTTTCTGATATTTTAAATGCTTCTAATAAAAATATAAATCTCTTCGAATAGGCTCTTTCCAGCCTATTCACTATCCCCCCTGGGGGGATTCGCGTTTGTGTCATTTTTTAATTTTTTCATATTTTTCAATCTAGTGTAGTTCTAATATGTAGGGGTAGTACACTTTGATTTATAATCATTGTCATATTCCATACCTGGTGGTTTCAAATTAATTTTAATACTTACCCCACGAGCCTCCTTTTGAGCCGAAAGGTGAAGAAAGGGTCGTGGTAGTCTAATTAGAAAACTGTGGTTTGCTTATTTGTTAATGCTTCATATACTATCATTAATTGTTTTAACAATAATAATAAAATCAACCCCTCCTTGATTCCCCGATTGAGGTCCACTTGGTCCGAAATAGGTTCCTGGAGGGTTTTCTTTTTAATAAGAACACCTCTTTTAAAATTTACAAAAAATAACAAAGACTCCATTGTGTATGCGTTGTAATTGGCTATGGTTCATCTGATCAGTCAATTTGCATCAAAAGCACTTGAGTGACTAGATTAATTAGTATTCACCTCCCAAATTGACAAACCATCAGGCGAAAATCCAACGCCTCGAACAAACTGTAAGCGGTGGCAAAATACCCAAAGGTGTGGGAACAACTGGAAAGTGACCTCGAGGCACCGATATCTGTCACACCCTGACGGGTGCATTGTGAACAATAGTCTCCGAGACTCCATTCCAACCCACAAACACCTTGCAGGTAGCCGTGAAATTTCACTTTTGGACATACTCCAAGTACCCCTCGGGTATATCTAGAGTCCCCCTTTCGCCTAATTTAATTCATTCATATTCCACATTAATTTAAAATCTACTAGGAAACATTTGCAAAACATTATTTCAAGCGCATGCAAGCACATTATTTTTTCTGTTGACTCCATTTAAGGCATTGGTGATTTATTTGATCAATTCTTTCAATTATATATATATTAAGTGTCATTATTGTGCTTATCTACTTAAAATCTTGCATCTTGTTATCTTTTGTTTCCACTGGTTAATTTCAAAACTCCTAAACAACTTAATCAATATAACACCATCACACTAAGTAATTATCCTTAGTAATTTAATAGGGTCTACCCCCCTTGGCTTTGATAGGAGTTAGCCTGAACGGAGGAGTCAAGAACAAGGTGACAGCCTTGACTTGATACTTTCCCCCAAGGACATGCCTAGTGTCTTGAATATTTCTGCCACGTAACCCAGATGTGTGAAAGGAGACAACACTATGCACATAATTTATAATAGAAGAATCACTGGAGAATTTTTGCATAGAATGGAAGGATTGATTTTATTCAAGAAAAGAGATTTGAATTTCTTCTTCTGGATAATCCATGTGAGGATATGAGATATCAGAGATCTCATACACTTCTAGATTAGGAGGAGAAGGAGTCACTCCAAGGAGACATTCTTCAATTCAAATTTACTATGAGGAAGATTCTCCTTCTTATTCATCTTGAACAACTTCATTAGAGAGAGTAGAGGCCGAGACTTTTGAGTAAAGAACTCTTGTGGTTCTGAATGTGCTCCCCAAATTGTTATAAATATCCTCATTGTGCTTCCCAAAGTTTCTATCCAATTATGTTCAGAGATCCTTTGGGTATTTTGTAGACTCAATAAGGTAGCGCAAGCTTGGAGACTTCCAAAAAGCCATGCTTGTTGTTCTAAACGATCTATCACCATCATTTAGCCATTCATTCTCATCTTTATAAAACTCTTTACCAAGTCCAATAGATACCTTGTCTCTTCAGCTATGCAATCATCTTCAACTTCCATTCTGAATATTTTGTGGATGGAGTAAGAAGAGGAACTGATAATATCGAATCCATATGAAGTTAAACCTGTAAAATATCACTGCAAAAGACTAAAAAATATTTGAACTATTAGAATCATGCTTTTCCTCTTGACGTGAACATATTTTCAGGGTCTGTCATGCCCTCTCTGCTACTCTAAATAAATTTAGAGCTAGCAAATCATCATAGGGGACTTTTGTGGAAACCCAGCTACTTCTTATGTTCGATGGGGAGAAACAATATGAAACCTTCCTGAGAAGGCTCTGATACCATATTATAATTTGAATTCCAGTTAGATCTTCAAGCATATAGTTCTAATAATGTTTTTAGTAAAATGGAGAATGAAGATACAAATTGAACAAAACAAACCACACAGGAAACAGATGAGTATTGCCTAGGAATTTATAGTATCATTCACAATAATAAAATATGGTGTTACAATAGTTTACATGGGAAAATAATTTGAATGCATTAGGTAGAAATTTGAATCTATCCACTAGAACTGACTGTATCTAACTGACCATCTAACTCATGGTATCTCAATCAATATTGGAGTCCAACAGATCAACTTCCAGATGTCCAACAACTCAATCAATCAGTCATAGCTAGTTAACTCAGTGAAACTGAGTGTGGTAGGTGGGAAAAGGTGCCTACTCCACATGCAACCATGCATTAGCCATGCATAACTAGTGCTATCTAACTGATTGTGAACTAATAGAAAGTAATTGGGGGCTAACCGAGAATAACTAGTTCCAACTCCAACTAATCGAAGGAGGTTGGTGTCAGGACTCCCAATGGCTCCTAAAATGTACGGATTGGTCTAGGAGGCGCCCAAACCTATGCATGCACATACATTAAGTGGCAGTTAACCTCTAGCAGTGTTCCACACACTCTAGTAACTGGTACATGTGGCCCCATTAGGCCAAGTGGACCCAATGGTACTAGTGGACCCAATTAATTAATTAAGGTTCCTAAGTTAGGCTAAATAATCTAATAGACAGTATGGTCAAGAGAGGATTAATAATCCTAACATATTCAACACCAATCATGACTGAATCATCAATGGTATTTCCTTTTGGCCACAAGATAACTTCTCCATCAATGAAAGCAACTCTGAATTCCTTCTTATCCAATATTGAAATGGATAGGAGATTCTTCTTCAAACTAGGGACATACAGCACGTCCTTCATCTTCATGGGATTTATGGAAACCAACTTGTAGGAGGATTCTCCTACCCCTTTAATAAGATACTAATAATAATCCCCAAGCTTAACTTTGTGAGGAGAAACCTTTTGAATCAAACTTGAGAGGGAATCCTTGTAACCAGCCATGCGCTGAAAAGAACCATTGTCAACAAGCCAAGTGTCACTTCCATGAGTGACAATCCCTATAAGAGCATATATTAGCACATAATGTTCTTTAATTGAATCATATTCTCTTACTTTATTCTGATCAGGTTCAACATCTTTTTCAACATGAGCATGATAGCTTTTATTCCTTCCTTTTCTAATTTGATCTCTTAATTGGGGGCAATTTCTTGCAATATGTCCCATCTTTTGGTAGTTGTAGCATCTGACATTTGAGTAATCCCTTTGTGTCCTTTGAGACTTCTAAAATTGTGGAGAATTATTTGAAGGATGAACTTATTTTATGCTCTTTTATTTCTTTGTATGAGTTTTTAGTGCTTGATCTCTATCACTATCCAACTTCTCTTCTCTTACTAGCTGTGTAGCTAGCTTCTTCTTGATTGCATTTTTCCCATAACCTGCTAAACTTTGTTAGCTTCCTTCTGAAACATATTCCTTGAAGAAATGATTCCCATGACCTTGGGAGACCATTCAATGTTGTCATATAGTATTTCGGCTTCTTCGACTATGTCGCCAATGGATTCAAGTTGTTCTTTGATTTGGGATACTCTTGTGAAGTAAGATTGAATTGTTTTTGAGTCCTGCATCTTCACATTATTGATCTATGTTCTTAATGTCATATTCCGGTTGATATTATCTCCTTCATACAATTTGGTTAAAGAATCAAAGATTTTCTTTGGATTCTTGGAAGATGAGACATGAGGGATTAAATGATCCTTGATGGAATCTGCTATGATTCTCCTTTCCTTAACCATATTCTTCTGGTGATTTCTTTTACTTCATTTCCCTTTGGCTCTGCAACCTCTTATTCAACCTATTTTTCCAAGTAGTTTTCTTCTAGGATGAGGAGTGTCCTATACTTCCATGCTATGATGTTATCATCCCCTTCAAGCTTCTCATCAATCTTGGGGTTGTTTAACATCTTGTCAAATCTGGTTCTGGAAACCCTAACACTAGAGGAGGGTAAAAAATGAAAGTTATTCAATGGAGAATATGATCCACTAGAAATATTCACCCTCCCAAGTCAATTTGATTAAGCCTTATTTTCACTCAGATCCGTGGATCCAACACGAAAAAACTAGAAACCCTAGTTTTCTCGATTCAACTGAAACTGGTCAAAAATGAAAATTCTTGGATCTTAAAACTACCACCACAAAACGATGCACCCTCCTAGGTATATTTAAATGATTCTAGGACTGAGCTTTATATGTAGAGGGAAAGGCTAGTATTAGGAAGACCCGATCTCCAACAATTACAGTTATTATGATTGTTGCAATGAATTATTTCAGCATGGCTCTAATACCACGTTAGAATTTTGACTTAAAAACAATTATGTTAGAATTTAATTCATTTAACATGTCACATCATAATAATTTCATGCATAAGGATCACTGAAAGAAAGACATTCAACGGTATACACAAAGACACAAATATTTATCTTGGGAAAACCATCTCACGAGAAAAACCCAGCATAACTTCTCAGTATAGATAGAGGAACTCTAGACAAACCCTAAATCAAGAAACATATGTATTCCAAGTCTTCCACAACCCAAAACAATCTTCTTCTTGGCTGGAGTGAACCTCTTCCTTGAACTTGCTTGTTGTGTATGTATACCAAATGAGGAGGGAAACACCTCTATTTATAATTATTTTCTGGGAGACTTTTCCTTATGGGGTCGACTTGTCTTCTTGTGAGGATAAAATATAATATCATTTTATTTCTTGAGCCAACATTACATGTTTTGAAAATTCAATATAACGTTGATCTTCTTAGGGTTTTACATGACAATTCCAATAAGAATATCTTTTGAACTTGAATCTTAATTCAACACAACTCCTCTGGGGATATGTCGATCTTGATCTATGCATGTAGGTCAGTTTCTTCCTACTGGAGTGTAACCATAGTATCAATGATGTAGGTGATATTCTCAACTGGATGGAGCTGACCCCTAGGTGGTTGACTTGGTGCTGGGAGCGCCGCATAAGTTTTTTCTACCTCAGCCTCTAGTTGATCCCATGCATGAACCACTTCCTTATGATCCTGATTTAGGCCATCATAGGATTCTTTTGTCTACATGTGTTTATCTCCTAGCTCTATGAATATCTTATTCATTTAGTGATGCAGATCAAGTGTCAGCACCAAGTGAAAATTGAGCTTGTTTCATGGAAATGGGCCCATGTGTGAGGTATCATGTGGGTAGACCATCGTATTAAGTTTAAGTCTCATATGGAAGGCACCCTTAACTTACTTCTATAGCTCTTGCGTCCTTCTAGTGTTGACTGCTTCAGATGTATGCACAATTTTTGTTCCTATCTCAATGTGTAGTACCATACAAATCTCATCAAGTTGATCTTTTTTTATCTTTCTAGAGCAGGTCTTCCACATCAATGCTAGATTGCAATCCTCGCATGATCATAGGGTCCATAGTAATGTTGGTTCCCTCCTCTTTCATGCCCGAATGAGTTTTCAATGTTTGATCCAGATCATGCTCAGGTGCATGTTGGGGACAACAACCGATTGAATGAGTCGAGCACTGTTATGGCGGAAGCATAGAAAAAGAACAAGTAAAGCAGGAAATACACTATATCAACCGAAAGTATGTGCACAGACAATATGCAAGAATTCGAACCAATTCCTATATTACTTCTTCTCCATGAAGTTTGGTTGATTGTTACAATAATGTACATGTTTATATGGAATGTTGAGACGCTTGGGTGACTACCCATTATGTTCAGTTAAAAAAGAATTTATAATGGTTCAGAAGTTCAACCGTCGTAGACAATTGGAATACAGTGACAGTATGTTGATGTTCAACAATCGTCAGTGTCTACAAGGCATGTCAATATGTTGTATGTCGATCGTGAAACATGTTGAGGTTGTTAATCTCGGTTGTGTCAAGGTTTGGACTTCTCGAAGCCGATACTGAAACTATCGAAGCAGCCAAAATAGTCGAAGTTATCGAAGTGCAAGACTTTTTGAAAGTTCGACAACATGCCAACTGTTGGCTGGATCATTTCTCCTTCCTTAAGAAAAAATGGTCTTCATTGTGTATTCATTTAGGTGAGGAAATTTCTTGGATACTTCAGTAGCAAAGTACCATTTTCCTTGCGTGGGAAGCTATCTAGCTTTAGCCACTTAAAACAAGGGAATGGATTTCGTCCTTGTATGGCATATGTATCGTCCCAAAATGGTGTCACAAAGAAGAGGTTCATGAACATATGGATGGATGTATTCAGGTTGTGCTATATGCAAGTCATTATGTTCCAACAATGGTACATGGTATGATCGAAGTAGATCTACATTGAATGCTAGATACAGACCAAGGAATGCAGTAATATCGAGCTGAAAAGCATTTTCTCCAATCTATTTAAGGATAGTATAAGGACCATATCACAAAGGTTTTAGCTTTCTGTATGGGACAATGAAGTGCTCCTTCTTTAGATGTAACTAAACATGATCCCCAATTTGGAATTTATGAGGAATATGATGCTTGTCATGTCAGGCCTGAGATTTTGCATTAGCTCGTTGCAACATTTCTTGTGCTTGCTTCTAGATGTTGTAGATTTGATCTCTAAACTTTAATGCTTTCTCCACTTCTCGTCCTTCGAAGTCACTGTCATTCGACTGTGTTGAGGAACTGTTCAATTCTTTAGGTGCTAAGGGTTGAAATCCATAACATACCTCAAATGGAATATTTCCTGTAGAACTATGTTGAGCATGATTGTAGCTATGTTGTATGTATGGAAGGTTGTCGTCCCATGTTTGACAATGCTTGTGGTTGTACATGTGAAGTAGTTGTACTACCAAGTGATTTATGACTTTCATTTGTCTGTCTGTCTGTGGATGGAAGGATGTTGACAAAGAAAGTCTCATGTCGAGCTATTTCCAAAGAGTTTGCCAAAAGGTGTTGACAAATATAGAATCTCTGTAAAAAATAATGGTCGTTGGGAGGACATAATGTTTCCAAACATGTTCTAAGAAGAGTCGAGCAGTATATTGTGTTGTCATAGTCTTACTACATGGTAAAAGTATAGCCATCTTGGAAAATTTGTCGACTATTACTAAGATCACGTCATGCTAATGTTTGATAGTAGGATATCCCATCAAGTAGTCCAAAGAAATATATTCCCATGGTCAACTAGGAACTGGTAGGGGTGTGTACATTCCTTGTCATTGATTTGACGGTTTAGCAATGCCACAAACCATGCATGATCGAATGTACTTGTTGACATCATATTTAAGTGAAGGCTAGTAAAAATAATTTTTGAGTATAATAAGTGTTTTTTCGACTCTAAAATGTCCTACAGACTTGTTGTAGTGCAATGAGCTTATGTCGGTGCTTGTCGGTCAGTACACAAAGTTTTCCAAGATTGTATAGCAAGGTGTCCTTCAGGAAGTAGTCAGTAGTATACAACGTGTCAACTTGAAACTGTCGATAAATTGTGGAGAAGTCACAGTCTACCAAATAGAATTGTGGCCAAGTAGTGGTGTCGTAACCCTACATACTCATCACTGTATATAGTAGAGTAATGGGTCGTCGATTGAGACAATCAACTGTGGCATTGTCTTTTCCTTTTCGATACTTAATTACCAACTGAAATTGTTGCACATAATTAATCCAATTGAGTTGTTGAGTTGTCTGTAGTTACGACTGGGACGGAGCAAACTGTAAAGGTTTGTGTTCAATGACGATGATTGTTTCTTTTCCAAGAATATAGTGTCTCCATTTCTTAAGAGCTTGCAAAATGGTGTACATTTATTTTTTATACATCGAATACCTTCTAACAATGTCATTGAAAGTCTCGGAATGAAACTTGACTAGGTGACTTGGCTGAGTGATCACTGCGTCAGGAGCATAGTCTGATGCGTCTGCCTCAATCTCAAAAGGCTGATGCAAATTAGGTAACACAAGTACAGGTGCAATACAAAGCTTGTTTTTGAGTTGTTCAAAAGCTTGTTGTTGGTGGTGTCCATTTAAAGACAATTTTCCCATTTCCTTTAGTCAACTGATTCAAGGGTCATGCGATACGACTGAATCCTAGTATGAACCATCGATAAAAATTCTCTAAACCAAGAAAACTTCTTAGTTCATGAATGTTTTGAGGAATGGGCCAATCTTTGAGGATCTGTACTTTTTATGGGTCGAGGTGAATTCCTACATAGTCAATTACATACCCCAAATAATTGATGTTGGTCATCGCAAATGAGAATTTTTCCATGTTCAGATATAGTCGACGTTGCTAGAGAGTGTCGAAGTTGTCTGACATATTCTTCCCATGATCGACTGAAAATCAGGATATCGTCGAGATAGACAATGACACACTTGCTAGTGAAAGGTCATAAAAGGTCATCCATATATCTCATGAAGGTTGCATGTGCATTGGTTAAGCTAAAAAGCATGACTAACCATTCAAACAATCTTTCCTTGGTCTTGAAACTTGTTTTCCATACATCAGTGGAATCGATCAGAATCTGATGATATCCCGACTTAAGGTCAAGCTTCGTAAAGAAATTAGCACCTTTTAGACAATCAATGAGTTGGTATATCCTTGGAAGAGGGTATCTATTCTTTACTAAAATTTTGTTGAGAGCCTGATAGTCGATGCACATGCGTCAAGTCCCGTCTTTCTTTGGAACTAGGATGATTGGACTTCCACAAGGAGAGGAGATGGGACGGATATGACCTTTGTTGATCAAATCTTGGGTTTTCTTGTGAATCTCTTCATTCTCAAGAATGGATATTTTGTAAGAATATGCGTTAGGTAATGAAGAACCATGAACAAGTTCAATGGAGTGTTTTACCTGACAGTGTGGAGGTGCTCCGTTTGGCTCTTGAAATACGTTATGGTATTCCTCAAGAATGTGGTTGATTTGTTGATGTTTTTGGGAGCTGCACAGGTTGGTGAGTCAACTTGTTGCTGCAATATTCCTGGAATGACGAGTCTTTATAATAATTAATGCAAACTTTTGAGCATGATTGATAAGCTTCTTTGTTTGTTGGGCAATTATCATAGAAACCGTTGGTGTGGGTTGTCGCTATGGTATGCTATAGCATTGATTCTGAATTTTGAAAATCACCTTCAGAGGTCATAACTGATATTTACCGTGTCGATCCCATAGGTGAGGTTTTCTGAACAAGGTGTCGGCTCCGGAAAGCGGTGCCACATCACAAAGTACTTCATATTCAAAAGGCTTAAGGTTATTATATAAAAGCATCATTGTGTTTTAATTATATAAATGCATTGGGGCTAATGTTGTAATATATGTGCACTACATGTTTTATATTATAAAACCTTGATGCATATATCACCCTAAAAAAGCATCAATCCATAAAATTTATTTAAAAGCACCAGTGTTGAATGTTTGTTTAAAAGCACCAGTGCTTACATTTGAAAAAAAGCATCGATGCTTCAGTTTTATGAAGAGCACCAATTTGTGTGTTATGAAAAGAGCATCGATGGGTAAAATTTGGTATGGTTCAATGCTGAATTTTTCCATGTTGTGTATTTTCAAATATAGTTTCTTCTTTTTTATTTTTACAAATTTTCAATTAATCATTCGATAATGAAATATTTTTTAGAATAGTATTTATTTATTACATTTGGATATACAAGTTGGTTACACATATGTTCATTTATAACCATGTTAATCATTCATATATTTAGCATTTGAATTAATTATCACAAAATAATATTTTTAATAATATTAATTTTTATATTTTAATTTTTGTGTTTCAATAAGCATGCTGATTACACCTTTGTCCATTGCCACAATGTAAATCATTCATATATTTAATCAATAAAACATTTTGCAACATTTGAGAATGTTG
Source organism: Pseudotsuga menziesii (assembly GCA_001517045.1). Lineage (NCBI taxonomy): Eukaryota > Viridiplantae > Streptophyta > Pinopsida > Pinales > Pinaceae > Pseudotsuga > Pseudotsuga menziesii. The sequence continues at coordinate 253,717 of LPNX010171966.1, forward strand.
TAGAAGAAAAAACCCATTTTATTATATATGAATAAGAATCCAAAATATGGGACAACATCAAGGTCCTCTATAATAAAAATGTCATTTTGACATTGTTACAATTATTGATAACGTATCCTCATCCAAATGGGATGATATGTCCAAATTGAACATAATGTTTGTTTTTCACAGATAAAAATTTCAAAATATATAACTTGCAATAACAACATTCAAATTTATTGATCATGTTTCATCACTCAAACTGTTAAAGTCGCTCGAGTTGCTTCCATGCTTCATCTCTTCATCACCTTCAAGGAATATAGTATCTCACTTAATTGAAATGTTTTGATGAGTGACCTCATTTCATTCCATATTTTCATGTTCCATCTACAAGAATGAATATAAAATGTGATGAGTATTTCAACATTTACAAATAATATAATGTATGTAACTGCGTAAATAAAAAAAGTATACTAGTTCAATGAGTGAATCATAAACTTCACACATGTTTTCAAAACCATTTTGCATGTAGTGTGTCAATAAATCCTCAGTTGGCTCCACTTCATACTTTGTTTCATACGAGTTTCATACACCATGACAAAGCATACATATAATTAAAGTGTTCTTATTGTTCCATTAGTTATAAAATAAGGGACTTAAAACAACATAGTTACTTACAAATTCTTCAATCAACCCTTGATACCCCAACATATACTCACAACCCTTAGTTAATCCAATGTCAATCAAATGATCGGGTTAGCACCTTCATAGTATGTTAGCACCACACATGTTATAAAACATCCATGTATGATTTAAAATTAATTAAGACATAAACCTAGCATGAAATATGAATTCTGAAGCAAACCACAAGTACTCGCAAACTTTGCGATCAACCTTTTTATACCTTGGAGTCCTATCTTATGCACTGAATGGGTACATTTTTCTTTTCTAAAACAACAAAACAATTGAAAAATATTATTGTATGCAATAATTAAACTCTCCACACATTAAAAATAAAGTAATGAATACATACCTTGGTTGCATGTTGTTGTTGGGATGACACCCCTTACGATGTGGTTGTGTTCATTTCTTTAACCATCTCATGGTACAACTTTTTTTACATCCCTGCCGTTATATTTTGGATATCACATCATTATTTCTTTGTAAATTTAGCAATATTCCCGATAAATAAAAAGCACAATGAAAAAATAGATTAATTTTATATGAAAATAAGCATAACAAAAATATTAACAAAAATCGTGCACTAGTATATGCATATCATAGAATTTTTTTTTTAGCAATAATACATTTTAAACGATTCATTTTTGTTATCATATTTTTTTCCATTGCAAGTCTCACTAGTCTTATTGCCCACTACTCCATAAACGCTTCATGTGGTTTACTTATAACCTAATTCTTAGAGTCATTTGATTTATTGTTGTATTGCGAATGAAAACAATTTATGTATGTATTTCAACTATATCCCTCAAAGTTTTATAAAATTGTTTCCCCAGTAAGTTTCATCATCACTCCAGTTGAACTGATGACCAATTCATCATCATTTACATTCTTCTTTATTTTCATATTTATGAGGGCATCCTATTTTCTCACTTTGGTCCCTGCACAACATTCAACAAACCTGAAATCCAAAGTTTGAAACATGTTATCAATTATTGTTGAGAAGCAGTGTTAGTAAGAAGTTAAAAAAAATATAATACTAGTGTATTAAATTGAGCACATAGATCTGTGGACAAACACACAACTCACAAAATAGATCACACAATTTACTCAGCAATTAAAGAATGAAACAGTGCAAAAATGGCTTGCAGCTGTGAATGCTTTCATTAATAAAAAAGTAATTGGATAATAATTACAATGAAGTACAATGGATTTAATAGCCACATGAAATTTGAATCCACATGAGGAAATTTGAATTGATAGACTCTACTTGACTGTAGGTAACTAAGACCTTGTCTAAATCACTATTGGAGGACTCAATAGTTAACTGACCTTGTCTAAACCATAACCGAAGTTCATTGGAGCTCTAAAACACAACTCAAATGTTACATTCAGTGTTGAATAAGGATAACTAGCTGTGGTAGGTGAGAAATGTGCCCCTCCTGAGTGCAGTCAAGTAAACCTAGAGCTAACTAAATGTAGAGGACTATAACTGAATGTAACTGACTCCTAACTTAGCTTAACTAGTCATCAACTGAACTAAACTGACCTTGGTTGGTTTTGACACTCCCAGTGGCTTCCTAAATTGTAGGGATCGACCTAGGAGGCTCCTAAACTGATGTGATTAAGTACAATAAGTGGCAGTAAGCCTCAATTAGCATTCCCCACACTTTAGTAACTGAAACATGTGCCCCAATTAGGCCAAGTGGACCCAATGGTGCTAATGACTATAAATAGACTGGATGGACTCCCGATTTAGACATGACTCCTGATTTAGACATTTGACCAAATTTGGACAAGGGAGGATTAATAATCCTAACACCCCCCCTGAATGCTAACTTGGTCAATCTGTGGGCACTGGTAACTAAGACCATAGGTCACCCATTACATCAAGTAAAATAAATTAGCTGCTTAATACAAGGAGTTGTGGAAAAAACCACATGGGAAAAAAGCCCCCCCCTCTATCTAAGCAGGTAGAATCAGGTCTCAAGTTTGAAAAACTTGAAAATATGTTGTTGCAATCTTCATCTCTGTGAGGTAGTGAAGAAGCATGCATGGTGTGCTGTGCACAGGTATTCTGGGGCCTGTAATGTAGACTTCTCCTTCTTCTCCAAAAATGATGATGGAAGGAAGGATGAAGGTAACCTTTGTCTCTTGCTAAATGAATAGGTGTATGATAATATCCATTCTTCTAAATGTAGTGAGACTGAGCCCTTGCCATATATCATCTTACAGGGAGTCTATTGCATCTCCCTGAAGGAGGTAAGATAGCATGACATAGCACAAGGGTCTTTCCTTGCTGAGTGTCAGGTGAGTTTCCATTCATATTCCTAGCTTCCAGTTTGGAAGTAGGGACTGAATCTAGATCCGAGTCACCATGAATCTCAAGTTCATAAAATGATAAATATGGATCTACAATACTAGTAGAAGCTGTAAAAGAAGTAGATGCAATGATTTTACCTTCCCTTGCAAGTGGTTGTTGAGAGTGCATTGGTTCCGAAGGAGGCATGAAATGTCATAACTCACATGCTTTTGAAGCATGATTTGTAGTACCGTTTGCTATGATGCTCCCAGTAGAGATATCTGTGATCTCCATTGAGTCAGGACCAAAGATCATGTAATACCCCGGTTTTGACCCCATTTGCATTAAAAGATACATGATGTATATTTTGTAATTAATCGTGGTGTGGAGTTAAAGGCAAAAGCCCCACCACCGATTTGGTTGTGTATGTTTTGGCGATAGGGATCATTGCCGATGGTATATCGTGCTATTCGACACATTATAGTTTTGGCATCATGTAAATGTGCACATCAATTAAAATAAACCTACAGCCAGCTACGGCGGTGCAACATTGAATGAAAAGGGCATGATTCCTAAGGTTAAGGGAGGGTTGTCCAACCCGTGGGGGTCATTGGGAGTTTTCCATGTGTCGACCACCCATTTAAACTCTGTTGTATGTTAGTTGGGAGCATTTATTGCTGAGTAGTGGTGGGTGTGGTAGGACTGTCAGTCCTTTCCCACTCCACTAGTGGACTCTTCCTCTTCACATCGCTGGGGGCAGAGAAGAGACATTCAATTCTTCCCACTCATTCCACTCTCGGGGAGGTTTTGGGGTCTGGCTCATTCTCATGGGGGAGACATTCTGCTTCCTCACGTGCACCAGTTGGGGAAAATTCTCCATTGTTTTGTTCATCTCGTGCAGGGATGCAGAAGGTTCTCCTTTGTTTTTGGGACTCATGGTTTTTGGTCTAGTTCATCCTCCCATCAATTGTCCATCCTCATGCACAGATCAGAAATCGGCATGGGTTTCCTCATGTAGGGGTCGAAAGACTATGATCTCACATGGTGAGCCAGAAGAATGACTTGAAAGGCATGATTCTGTTGTTTATATGCTTTCCCTGTCAATGCTGGGAGTCCGTCTTCTTTCCCATCTGCGGACTATGTAAGGTCCCGTTGTTTCATTATGGGATTGGGTTGTTGATCTTCCTTGGTCTTGGTTGCTGCGTGTGCAAACATCTTTTGGGTGTCGCTGAGTTTTTTTAGCCATGCTAGGGCCAAGAACAACTCTGAGTTGACTTGTTGACTTGAGTTGTGTTCACCTTTTCGTTTGGGGATTGTCACCCTGTTGTCTTTATCTTCTTCACAGAGCTGTGAGCTGTTTGTTTTACTGCGGTATGCAGTGGTTGGTCTTCGGACTATTGAGAGTAGGATTAGAGGCTAGGTATGCTTGAGAAAACTAGTTTTTGGAGCCACTCAGACAAAGTTAGATTGCTGACTTTCTTCTCCACAACCCTTGAAGAGTATTGAAAAGGGAAGTAAGGGCCTGAGGGACTGTGAAGTAGAGAAAGGACTGATTCCTATTGATGGGTGTGTGGATGTCTTAGAAGTCAGGTTAACTCTGGTGTAGGCATTCTTAGCTCTCCATTGAGGCCACCAGCTTAGCATTTAGCCTTTCCTAGCTCCTTGATGGCCTGATAAACCCTACTGTGTGGGCTTGGCTGAATTGTGTACCTTGGCTATGTGTAAGCCTCCTTTGACCCTTATTCCTTGAGGAATCATGCCCAGCTCGGGGGTGGCAGTGTTGCTGAGAGATTGATAAGCACTCTGGCCTATGGTTGGGTTGAACGTTGCAGCGACGTAGCTAGTTGTGGGATGAATTCTTTTTAAGATGAGTACTCTTAACTATTCCATCTCTGCATTTATATTTACTGATTAATGAATATGATGAACATGTGGTATGCTTGAATGAACGTATGTTGCTTCCGCTATGTATATGAAGGATTTTGCATCTTAGTATGTTTTAGGTTTTAAGCTTTAGATATCGGCATTTTATGCCTGTTCATGTTCATGGGGCTATTTTCCTGGAGGTTTTTGATGGTTTGGTAGCGTCCTCCTCGCTGGTCAGAGGGTCAGGGATGTTACAGTATGGTATCAGAGAAAAGGTTACAGTATGGGCCTAAATGGGCCATGAAAGGTCAGCTAACAGAGGCAAGTTTCCTTCTGCCCAGCAGAAATCAGAAGGAATCTGTGCATGACAAGAGAATTTTGAGAAATTTGAAAAATTTCTCTAAGTATTGGAACCGTCAGACCATTGGAGGACTCAATGAGAAGTCCCTCTGATACATCAAAAATTGTAGTCAGAAGGCCATCCGATGAGGGCAAGCGGAAAATAATTTTTGAATTTTTTTTTTTCAAGTATCAGGTTGTCAGCTCATCGAAAGTCTCAGTGCGAAGCCCTTCCGATGAGGTGGATAGATCAGTCTGACGGTCGTCCAATACAGAAGACCCCGACGATGGTGAAATTTAGTAGAATGACTAGCCGATGTTATGACGATGGAGGAAGAAAATTGTAAGAATTTTCCTAAGTACCTGTCAGCCATCGGAAAAGGTTAGTGGAAGGGGAGCCGATACAGTGGCAGGTCCCTGAAGTAAATTTTGCCACAATGCTTTTAAGTGATCGACGGGCCGTCGACGAAGTATAGTAGATTGTTCGGTGAAACTTAGAGGAATTAGAGTGCCAAAATGTCAGCAGAAGGGACAAGAGGATAGTGGTTTGAACCACTGACAGCGATGGCGAAGTGAAAATTTTGAAAATTTCTCTAAGTCATGAAATCATTGGTGATCGACGATGATTAGTTGATTGCATCACCGATGCTTGGATGATGAAGTTGCCGATGAACTATGTCAGATAAAATTAGTTGATTGGGCGTCCATCGTTGCGGCTGGCTAGTGGACTATCCTTTCGATGGATAGAGTCCCCGACCGTCAATGCCGTAGAGGATAGTTGTTCCAACAGCCGATGCGACGGAAGACAAGGCGGAACATTTTCAAAAATTTCTAAAGCACAAGATCATCGGTGATCGAAAATGTATAGTTGTTGGGATCGCTGATGAATAGAAGATGAAGCTGCCAATTCTAGTGAAGTGGATCGGAAAATGTTAGTTGAAGGAAGAGCCGATGCTAGAAGAAAATTCAAAATTTTTTCTAAATGTTGGTCATCGGTGATCGACGAAGATCAGTTGAAGGGATCGACGACACTTAGTTGATGAGTTCATCAAAACGACGGTGGGGATCAGTCGATTTGATCGAAAAAAGTTAGTTGTATTGATCGCCAATGGAAGTCAGAAGAATTAGACAATTGTGCGTCCACCGCTGCGGCTACCTAGAGGACTAACCGCGCGACGCCACAGCAGTTAGTGCTTCTGACCGCCAATCAAAATATTACAGTTGCTAGTCGTTTCGACCACTGACAGAGTTATGGCTGTGGGAACTCCAGTTATTTTGCTGCCCGCCGTTGCGAAAGCTTAGAGAACTAGCTGCCCGATGGGTAGAGGATCTGATTGCCTATCATTGTCGATAAAGATCGGAAGGTTAGACAACCACAGACTTGAAACAACGGAAAACGTTAGCTGTTTGACCGTTGAGGGATAGCCTTTGGCATCGCCGATAAAGTTCAGATACATATATGAACAGGCCGCTGATGAGCACGGAGAAAACTAGAGCTTTTGACCAGTGAAACGTCGAAAAATTAGTTGGAAAAAGGTCCGATTGGGAAAAAGGAATTTTGGGGTTTTCAAGTGCAAATTTCAGCAAATTCCAGCTAGTGTTCCAGTGGGTTTTGCAGTGAATTCTCATTGGATTTTTTCAGCAGTTTCAGGACTGAAAAGGAAGAAAACCCTAGGTGGCTGAAGTTAGCATTTCAGACCAAATACAAAGGTTTGTTTTGCCATCATTCTAGAAGTGGTGTGGTTTTCACACCTGAGGTCAAAATGAAGCATGTGGATAGGCGTTGGAAATATTATCCAGTAAGACACAAGGGAGAGTCACTAGAGTTTAAATGCGGTGCTGCAAAGTACTAGTGGTTATTTGAAAAATAAATGTGTTGCTGTCAATATGGACAAATCCAGGAATTGCATGCCTAGAGGTAGCAAGGACTATGAAGTCAAACCAACGGTTGTGTGGAAGAGGAGTTCCATGCCAAGATGAGGGACTTGAAAAGGGAAATTTCCTTAAAACCCTGTCTTGCTAATTATAATTACATTTTATAAGTTTTGTACATAAAATGTATGAGGATATGCCTTGCATGCATAGGATATTACATGTCGGTGAGAGTAGTGAGAATTATACATTTATAATAAACCACTAATGATGATTATTGCATTGATGTTGGAATTAGTGGAAAAACCCAACGACAACATGGACATGGCTGAATCTGTTGCAAGTGCTGACAAATGTGACTAGCAACCCTATGGAGAAAGGGATAAGGCAACAAGTCCAGAATCAAAAGTTGGTGAGCAAATTTTGCAATCTCCTGCCAGAGACCAACCAAAATGGTAATGTCAAGGGTGTAAGTAGGACCCATGAAGGTAAGAGTTTAATTATGACAATTGCATGGAGTGGTAGAAGCAAGAGGTCTCATACCATGTGGGTATTTGAATTTTATACTACATTCATTGAGAAATGTATCATGCCTGTATTATGTTGTTATGAGCTTAGTAGCCCAAGGAAAGTAAGCACTGATGATCTTGATTATAGTCATACATCCTATATGAAGTAGTCATGGTTAGGCCATGCATGGTATGTTTGAATGCATAGTATTCCTGAATCACTGCAAGGTAGCATTGAGTGGGTATGCATTAAAAGATTTTATAAATCTTGTAGTTATGCATTGAATGGATGCATATGAAAAGTATAAGTAAATGTTGTAGATATCTATACATAAGTATGGGTGCAAATGTTGCGATGCAAATGCATGAATGCATAGAGATAGTGCATGAGTTATTATGAATAACTAATGGCTGAAAGGATGAATTGATGACAATTCTAAAACCATTTCAAGAGATGTTATGAATGCAGAATAGTAAGTGCATGAAGAGGGTAGTCATGATCAATTGGCTGTCGGAAATGCTCTATGGAAGGGCAAGGTGGTACAAATGATACGTTTGTGAAGTAAGAAGTATATAAACATTTCATTTAATTGCATAAATGATGTGACTATACCCTGTAATTTAAAGTATGATAATGATTGTGTGAAGTAAACGGGTTTTGGTAGTATTGATGTGATTAACAGCTGGAAGTATTTGAATTTTATAAATTCTGAAAATGCTTCCGTGATTGTTGCAGCAATGAAAAAGTTATATGTATCAAGACTTACTAAGTGTTTGGCTGACTAAGGTTCAGGTTTCGGGTAGATTGTTTGGGGCATGGCAATGTGGGTAAGACCATGACAAAGGCCGAAATCTACCATATGAAAGAGCCAAATCTCACGAGAAGAGTCTCATGGCTGTGAAAATAGTTTGTATGCTGAACGAATTGTCGATTTAAATTTGTAAATTTCAGATTTAAAAAATTGCTAACAACTACTAATCATTATTGGATTGCATAAGATTGTGTCGGGAGGACGCATTATAAGTGGGTGTTCATGTTATGCTAGTAAGCATAAACTTATAATGGGGATAGTAGAGTTTCTTACAAGAGACCCAGAAATGAGGATCACCTTATTACCAAGTGAATCAATTTCTGTAGTAAACAGAATTACAAATTCCTATTGAACTTAATTACTAATGTCATTGCTTGGTATGGAACAATCAATTTGGATTGTATCATCAGATAATGATTGACTGTTTGGCTATTTGATGAATGTGCCAGGGGTACACACTACAAGAAGATCATGTGTGATGTCCTGCAGGAGCCAAACTTCATGGGAAGGTTTTCCCTTGTCTTGGAAATGGGTTTCGGGTGAAACTCCATTGGACATTTTGGGAATGTCTCATCTGCACCACATGTTTGGTAAGAAACATGAGTGAGATGGTATAGGTTATGTCGGTAAGTCATGTGTGGATACGAAATGTAAAGAGGAATTGGGATGGAAAACCGAGGGACTGTTAACTTAGAGAAGGGAGCCCCCATTCCTCCTTAATGAAGGAATACTGCATCAGCAAATGGATAAGTGTTTTGTAACCCTAGCTAAGAATATGCATGTCAAATTATCAACAACAAAAAAATTTCCATATGCAGAACATGTTTTGATTTTATTTCCATGATGACCGATTGCTTGAGTATGAATAGGGCCTACATGGCACACACCGGAAAAGGGTGCACACTTTTCTGATGTCGGATCATGGAAGGGTTTTTCAATATTGATTACACCCCAGGGAGTGGACGCACTCCTGGTGTGTCAATACTTGATAGTGAATGATGTGAAATATGATTACAGTTTTAGAGCAATAATGCTAACGAATATGCTTGTATTGCTTGTGTTGTCAGGCTAAACAGATGTAGTCTGGTATTGTACACTAAATGGACAATGGCTTGAGCTCATCCTACCTTCTACTAAAGAGCACAGAGAAGGAGACATTCCTGAGGGACTATCAACTCAGAGAAGGGAGTGGTCTCTTGTGTGATATGGGGTAGTGGAATTAGAGCTCACTACTAGAAATGAAACTTGGAAATGGTCGTTATTATTGATATAAGTGCATGTGTTATTTTTGATGGCCTGATAAACCCAACTATGTTGGCTTGGCTGATGATTGGTTGTTGATATAAGCGTATTATTGAGATAAGTATAGGCGATTTGTTGATGGTTTGATAAACCCAACTGAAGGTTGGCTTGATTATGCATGATATATATATAAAAGGATGTTGTAAAGCAGCCTGCATGCTGACCTAACATCCAAGTCCATAGGCGATCCCAAGGCTTGCAAAGTGAAGCAGGATCCTATGGACCAACGAGGAAACGCACAATACATATAAGTATTGGATTATTTTGGAATTCTTGCTTATGAATTTACATGTGTATATGATTTGGTTATGATGTTTTAAGCTCTTGTTTAAGAGATAAAAACCGATGGGAATAAACTGAACATGTGAATTTATTCAATGTTTGAATATAGGTATCATTGGGAGTGAGGGTTATGAGAGCATCCTAGGGGTGCATGTGGACATGTGACTGTCTTGAAGAGCTCATAATGAGAAATAATGAAAAAGGTGCTAGTGAGACTGTGAAGGTCCTAGCAGCCGAGACAAACCATGTGGGGAGGCTCCATGGTTGAGAGGTCTGAAATAGACCGGAGACACTAAGTGTCATGACCAAGAGGGATTGGTCCAACATTCACGGTGAAGTGAAAGAGGCTAAGGGCATGAAAAGCCACAGCGATGGTGTGGGTTCTACGAATGGAACAAAACAAAGAGGGGAAAAACTCTTGATGCTCTCTCTTGCCCTTTTGATTATATATATATATATATATATGCATTGTAAAAACAAAAGATTGTTGAATGCATGTATGACTGAAAATGGAATGTGTGTATTTGCTTAAAAGTAAATTATGAATGCTGGAATGGTTAATTCCCTGCCCAAGAATGGACATGAATGAGCTCATGTGCCTGTTGGGAAGGCATGAAAAATATGAAAGTCTCCTTGATGAGACTTGGACTGTCATGCCAATTGGGCAATTAATTGACTAATATTAATGCCTATATTATGCTTGGTCTAACAAAATTTCAATGATGCATTTCACAGGTGAGAAGAGTGAAATCCAGTGGTGCACATTGACTATGGCTGCAGACCAAAAGCTCCTGGACTTGGATGGAAGTCTCCTTAAAATGATTGCCAGGACCCAAGAGAATATTGGAGAGATGCTCAAGATACAGAAAAGGCAGAATGAGATGAACCACCAGATTTTGCAAGACTCTATTGGTTTGCAAAAGGAGGTGAAAATCCTTCTAGGAGCAATCCGTAAAGGCAAGGAAAGTGGATCAATGATGGGACATTCATCCAAGTGATCCATTAAGAAATGTTCTAGGCATGAATACTCAAATTAAATTGAGCAGGTAAAGATGAAGTAGCCAGTGAAATGTTGGAAATGCGGAGGACATCATTTACACCAGGACATCCCAGCGAGGAAACATAAAGGGGGTAGCAGCCACAAAGTTCCTCGACTTGGGGGTGAGCTGAAAGCTGAGAACCAGTAGGAGAATCTCATGGAATCCAAGGGGCTTGGTCCTGAAAGTTAAAAGTAAATAATTGAACATGGGACAGATCTGCAAAATTTTGAAATTTTGAATGTGCAAATGGTATATGCATTCTTGTGTATTGGAAAACCGAGGACGATGTTATTCCAAGGGGGAGGGGATTGTAATACCCTAGTTTTGACCCCATTTGCATTAAAAGATACATGATGTATATTTTGTAATTAATCATGGTGTGGAGCTAAAGGCAAAAGCCCCACCATCGATTTGGTTGTGTATGTTTTAGCGATAGGGATCGTTGCCGATGGTATATCGTGTTATCCGACACATTATAGTTTTTGCATCATGTAAATATGCAAATCAATTAAAATATACCTACAGCCAGCTACGATGGTGCAACGTTGAATGAAAAGGGCATGATTCCTAAGGTTAAGGGGGGGTTGTCCAACCCATGGGGGTCATTGGGAGTTTGCCATGTGCCGGCCACCCATTTAAAATCTCCTATCTATTAGTTGGGAGCAGTTATTGCTGAGTAGTGTTGGGTGTGGAAAGACTGTCAGTCCTTGCCCATGTTCCCACTCCACCAGCGGACTCTTCCTCTTCACGTCACTGGGGGAAGAGAAGCGACATTCGATTCTTCCCACTCATTCCACTCTCAAGGAGGTTTTGGGTTCTGGCTCATTCTCACGGGGGAGATGTTTTGCTTCCTCACACACACCAATTGGGGAAAATTCTCCATCGTTTTGTTCATCTCGTGCAGGGATGCAGAAGGTTCACCTTTGTTTTTGGGACTCACGGTTTTTGGTCTTGTTCATCCTCCCATCAATTGTCCATCTTCACACGTAGATCAGAAATTGGAATGGGTTTCCTCACACAGGGGTCAGAATACTGTGATCTCACGCAGTGAGTCAGATGAACGGCCTGAGAGGCATGATTCTGCTATTTATATTCTTTCCCTGTCAATGTTGGGAGTCTGTCTTCTTCCCCGTCTGCTGACTGTGTAAGGTCCCGCTGTTTCATTATGGGATTGGGTTGTTGATCTTCCCTGGTCTTGGTTGCTGCATGTGCAAACATATTTTGGGTGCCTCTAAGTTGTTTTGGCCATGCTAGGGCCAAGAACAACTCTGAGACGACTTGTTGACTTGAGCTGTGTTCACCTTTTCATTAGGGGATTGTCACCCTGTTATCTTTATATTCTTCACAGAGGTGTGAGCTATTTGTTTTACTGTGGTATGCAGTGGTTGGTATTCGAACTGTTGAGAGTAGGATTAGAGGCTGGGTATGCTTGATAAAACTGGTGTTTGGAGCCACTCATACAGAGTTAGACTGTTGGATTTCTTCTCCACAACCCTTGAAGAGTATTGAAAAGGAAAGTCAGGGCCTGAGGGACTGTGAAGCAGAGAAAGGACTGATTCATGTTGATGGGTGTGTGGATGTCTTAGAAGTCAGGTTAACTCTGGTGTAGGCGTCCTTAGCTCTCCATTGAGGCCACCAGCTTAGCATTTAGCCTTTCCTAGCTCCTTGATGGCCTGATAAACCCTATTGTGTGGGCTTGGCTGAATTGTGACCTTGGCTATGTGTAAGCCTGCTTTGACCCTTATTCCTTGAGGAATCATGCCCAGCTCAGGGGTGGCAGTGTTGTTGAGAGATTGATAAGCACGCTGGCCTATGGTTGGGTGGAACGTTGCAGTGACGTAGCTGGTTGTGGGACGAATTATTTTTAAGATGAGTACTCTTGACCATTTCATCTCTGCATTTATATTTACTGATTGATGAATATGATGAACATGTGGTATGCTTGAATGAATGTATGTTGCTTCCGCTATGTATATGAAGGATTTTGCATCTTAGTATGTTTTATGTTTTAAGCTTTAGATTTCGGCATTTTATGCATGTTCATGTTCATGGGGCTATTTTCCCGGAGGTTTTTGATGGTTTGGTAGCATCCTCCTCGCCGGTCAGAGGGTCAAGGATGTTACATATCACTTGCTTTGGAGATCTAATATGGGTCATTTGATAGACATATAATAGGTTTGAAGCTAGGGAGGGAACAAATAACACATCTTTGAACCTTCCATGCTCAAGTTTGATAGATCCCTTCCCCTTTGTTTTGAATTTACTGTTATTTCCCATTTGAATACTAGGACCATCAAAGGAGTGAAAAGAAGAGAATGATTCTCTGGATGTAGCCATATGGTTGGAAGCTCCAGAATCAATGAGGAAGACATGTGATGATGTGCATCAAGCCTTCAGTGCATGGCCTTTCGTTTGGTATTCTTCATCTTCTTCTTCTTCAGAGTCATCCTTCCTTGTGCTAGTGGGTAAAGAAATGTTATTTTTCTTCAAAAGAAGAGCCATTTCATCAAGTTGTATTCTCATACAGGAGCTTTTTGAATGAAAGCCCCTTCCATAGTAAGAGCAGAGGACCTTACCTTTTCCATTCTTCTTGCTTCTCTTCAAACCTGAAGGTTCTTTTGACTACTCTTTCTTCACAGGAGACTCATCCCTTTGCATCCCTTTGTCATTCACTACCTTATCTCCTCTTGCAACCAGAGCTAGATCTTTGGGAGATCGAATGATCCACATTTGGATCAATTTATCATTCTCAGAAATAAGAGATTGGATGAAGGCATTAAGAGTGGGAATCTTCCAATTTGGAGTAGTGAGCCTTACTGTTTGGAAGGTGGATACAAAGACTAAGTAGTCTGCATTGAGCTTTGTGAGAATGGCAAGGATGAGCTGATCTTCATCCTTTTTCACTTTGCATTGCTTCAATTGATATATCAGGTTCTTGAACTTTGTGAAGAATTCATTCAAAGATTCAAAATTGGATGGATTGAGAGTAATCAGATCATTTTCTAGCTGATGGATCCTCATCTCATCATGCTTATCAAATAAGGAGGCAAGCTTGTCCCAAACCTCCTTGGGAGTCTCCAAGTCTTGGATGTGAAATCGAAGATCTCTAGAGACTGAGGAGAGCAACTGTCCATGGGCTTCATCAAGCCTGTTCATGTACTTAGCTTTGTCTTTATCTGATTTTGGCTCTTCCTCTATTTCTTCTATGAGTCTAAAGAGATGCTTGGTGCGAAGCATTACCACCATGTCATCCTTCCACTGGTGATAGTTGAAGGGAGTGAGAGGCTCCACTGGATGAGCCATTTTGAATGTACTAAGAAGGACTAAGCTACTGTAGCGAATGCAGTGAGAAGACGAGGCTTCTTGTAGCGAATGATATAATAAAAGATAATAACATGTCACACAATCAAACATACAAAGTAAGGTCGACAGTCTGCACTTTTGGAATTTCCTTCACACCCAGCATAGTTGATCAAGCAAGCTTGATCAACAATTTCCTAACTTGGGATATTAAGTGGTAAATTCTCCGCTTCTGGTGCAGTACTGGAAGGATCAATTTGCTAAAAAAAATGATCCAGCTGGAGATCTAAGGAGGAGAGGTATCTTTTCCGCCGAGGATCTGATACCATATTAAATTGAGCACATAGATCTATGGAAAAACACACAACTCACAAAATAGATCACACAATTTACTCAGCAATTGAAGAATGAAACAGTGAAAAAATGGCTTGCAGCTGTGAATGATTTCATTAATAAAAAAGTAATTGGATAATAATTACAATGAAGTACAATGGATTTAATAGCCACATGAAATTTGAATCCACATGAGGAAATTTGAATTGATAGACTCTACTTGACTGTAGGTAACTAAGACCCTGTCTAAATCACTATTGGAGGACTCAATAGTTAACTGACCTTGTCTAAACCATAACTGGAGTTCATCAGAGCTCTAAAACACAACTCAAGTGTTACATTCAGTGTTGACTAAGGCTAACTGACTGTGGTAGGTGAGAAATGCACCTCTCCTAAGTGCAGTCAAGTAAATCTAGCGCTAACTGAATGTAGAGGACTAGAACTGAATGTAACTGACTCCTAACTTAGCTTAACTAGTCATCAACTGAACTGAACTGACCTTGGTTGGTTTCGGCACTCCCAGTGGCTTCCTAAATTGTAGGGATTGGTTTAGGAGGCTCCTAAACTGATGCAATTAAGTGCAATCCATGGCAGTAAGCCTCAATTAGTGTTCCCCACACTTTAGTAACTGAAACATGTGCCCCAATTAGGCCAAGTGGACCCAATGGTGCTAATGACTATAAATAGACTAGATGGACTCCCGATTTAGACATGACTCCTGATTTAGACATATGACCAAATTTGGACAAGGTAGGATTAATAATACTAACACAGTGCATACGTTGGACTGATTCGCTAAAAACTCCATCCTTTTCCTACTCATTTATACATTCCCTTGGCATCTAAAGTGGGTGCAAGATCCCTTCTCCCCTCCCTATACATCACTGCCTCTGCTTCCCTGGTCTCCACCTTACTGAAGTATTCCAAGCCCCCCTCCTCCTCGCATTTTTTTAAGAAGAAGAATGAGATCCCAAATGTTCATGTGCAAGTAACATGTTGCAACATGGCCCTAAATTTCATTGAGAAAGGAATGATAATCCATTTTACGAGTATTTACCATCCCCCCACAGCATGGCCCTCTGGATCGATAAGAACTAGAAACCTCTGATAAAGAGACAACTCTCCCACTCTTTTTGTATAAGGTTTTTTTGTTTTTCTTTTTGAGGAAAATGAGGACAGAGACCTAATCTTAAAAAGTAGACCCTATTTCATGGGGTATTGAGGAATGTATTTAAATAATTGCACTCCATACATTAACCCAAGAAAAGGACATTCCATATCTAGCTCATGTTTGGGTTAAACTTCCATTTATTCCTATCCATTGTTGGAATGATGAGAGAATATGAAACATCAATAATGCTCTGGGGAAATATATTGACATAGAGGATCCTAAAGATGTCCTCCTAGCCTATGCTAATGTTTTCTTTGAATTATATTTGGGGAAGGGTCTTCCAGAAGTGATCAATCTCACTCTAAATTATGGGTCTTATCTTCAACATGTATACTATGAGTAGTTACATTTAAAGTACAAAGCATGCCATGACTATGGGTGCTTCACAAAAAATATCCCCAATGTCACCCTAGATCAAGATACAACGGATCCAAAAGAACAATGGCAACAAAAAAAAATGAAGAAAGTGAACCCCAAGCATGGGGGTTCTGTACGACAAGAAAAGATCCAATCAGCTTTTGGAGCTACCTCCAATCCAATCCCTTCTTAGAGCCCCAATCCATTCTAAGACCTTGATGGAAAGGAGCGCGAGTTCCATTCAAATTGTTATGAATATATTGAAAAGTTGAAAATTGATATTAGGGAAAGACATGTTAAAGAGGCCAACACACAGATCCTTGAACTACTATAAACTACTAAGGAGTAAGATCCACCACGAAGCCACTCTCAAATGGGAAAATATTTTCATGAATAGGTCACTATAGAATCAAGGGAGGATGAAATGACCATAGGAAACTTGGAAGAAGCATATGACCATGAATCAACACCAAACATGCCACTCAAAAAAGTGGGAAGGAGAACTAATAAAAATTGAAGAGAATATGCAACTAACCGAGATCGTGATTTGGGAAGGCAAAGCACTTTAGAAAAGATCATCAAAATTGAACCTAAAGTGGTAAGAAATCAATGTGGTACAACTCCCCAAAAAGGGGGAATCCCAAAATCAGTTGGAAAATGATTAAAGTCAAATCCTATAACTGTAGGGGTTTAGGGAGCTTATCTAGGATCTATCATATCCAAGATATAGTAAAACTACAGAAGCCACAATTCCCTATGCCCCAGGAAACAAAAATGAAGGACGGCCTTGTCCTTCAAGAAAGGAATAAAATGTGGCAAAGTTGTAAAGGACTTAAAATAAGCTTCAAAGGTGCCTCAAGAGGACTTTGCACCCTATGGGACCCTTCAATCTTGGAGCTGCAAAACTGGAAATTCACTCAATTCAACCATATCCCCTCAAGTATGTCATGATATTGGTAATTGTCTATATGCCATATTTCTATAAATAGAATTTAGAGTGTTGCAAATCACTCTCGGGTGTTCAAAAGTACCTAAAAATAGACACTAAGTAATAGTTGGAGACTTTAACACTACTTTGAGTCTCAGGGAAAAGAAAGGAGGAAATGTGGTTTGTGATCCATGTTGTAAAAACATGGAGGACATAATTTTATCTCTTGATCTGTTTGAAATAAATATTGGCAATGGAAATTTCACTTGGCCCAACCATAGGATTGGTCCCAGTTTCATAGTTTCTAGATTAGACAAATTTCTAATCAGCAGCTCCATGTTGGCAGTCCCCTCCCCCTTGACCTCTTCCATACTCCACTAGTATGGATCTGATAAACACCCTATATCCTTATCTCTATTTGACACTGATGACTTAGTCCTAATCCCCTTCCACTTTAACCCCATGTGATTTCAGGATCATGATTTCCTCTATGCTATCAAGGGAGCCTGGAAGGCATGGGTTCAGGGAAACCCCTCTTTTATCTAGAAACAAAAAAATCAAATACCAAAGCATCCCTAAAGGAATGGATAAAATAAAACAAATGGAAATAGATGTTGAGAAGGAATCTATAAGGGAGGTAATAGGGAAAATTTAGGTAAGAATGGAATCAAATCCCATCACTATAGAATTTTTACATAAAGAAAAGCAAATATTCAAAAAACAATACAATTTGTTGAGATTTGAAGAAGAATACTAGAGACTCAAATCTATAATTCTATGGCTCAAAGCTGAAGATAGGAACACAAAATTCTTTCATAATCGGGCCAAATCTCATATGTGGCAAAAAATATTCAAAGGGGTCAAATATTAAAATGGACATCATATTTTTGGATATGAAAAAATCAAGAAGGAATCCAAGAGGAACTTTGAGAAGCTTTATCAAGAAGTTCATGGAAAGGAGTTATATGCTTTGGAAAGAATGTTAGAAAACATTCCCAACTGAAAAAATCAAGAGTACAACAAAAATCTAAATAAGCAGGTATCTGAGGGAGGCAATCAAACAAATGGAACCTTATAAAGCTCCAGGTGCATATGGGTTTTCAGCTCACTTCTACCGAAATTGCTGGAATATCATCAAAATTGATTTGAAAAGAATGATTCAATATATCCATAGATCAACCAATTAGGGAGGTAGCATCAAATCCACCTTTCTAGCTTTAATTCCAAAAGAAACTAATCCTTCATCATTTTCTAGGTTTCAACCCATATCCATTTGCAATGTCTCATACACAATCATTTAAAAAATCATTGCCAACTTCCTCAATATTTTCCTCCCAATTATCATCTCTCCTAACCAAAAGAGATTCGTAGAAGAAAGACAAATAATTGACAAAATTTTGTTATCCCAAGACGATATCCACTCCAACAAATCAATGAAATAAAAGGGCGTGATTATAAATCTAGATATGGTGAATGCTTTCGATAGAGTAAGGCACAACTTCCTCCTTACAACCTTGAGTAGATTAGGGTTTGGGGAATAACTTGTGGTATGGATTTAATCTTGGATCAAAAGTATTTGGCCGATAGCTCCTTTATTAAATGGAAAGCCTTATCTAAGCTTCCATAGGCCTCAAACAGGGGTGTCCTCTATTCCCCATTCTTTATATCCTAATGGATGAAGTTATAAGCATGTGATTAGGTATAGAAAGAACCAACAAAAGAATTTCAAGAATTGAAATAGCTCCAAGTACCAAAAGGCTAAACAGTTCACAAATTGTATATGGCACTCTGCTTGTAGGGGGAGCCTCTACAATAATTGTGACCATATTCCAAAAAATTCCTGGAATACTACACCAAAGCTTCTGGAGGACTTGTAAATAAAACTAAATGTAAATTTTACACAAGGAACACTTTGACAAGAATGGTTTTATCAATAGCCAACATTTTCCATCTTTCATTTGAGGATAAGTTGATAACTTTTGAAGATCTTCATATCCCCTTATGATTGGGCCCTCCTCTTGCAGCTACTTAGCATAATATTCTTGACAAATTTAAATCTAATCTAACTATGTGGGGATCCCAATGGTTAAACACATCAAGCAGGGCTATTCTGTTCAAGTATGTTCTCTAAACACTCCCTATTGTCCAATTCTCTTCATTATTGGCTCTAGTACATGTGAAGCTTTCAATAGCTCGTGGAATTCAAAAAAATTGTGGAAAGGGGGGAAATCAAACTACAAGCATTACCACTTGGTAAGTTCTAAAATAGTCAAATCCCCCTTATTCATTAGAGGAGTGAGCATCAAACACCACATCTTGACATATTTGGCCCTAGGGAATAGAATTATCACCAGGAAAGCAGACTAGTTGAAAAATATCCTGCTCCAAAAATTCCTCTCTAGAAATAGATTAAGAAACTTTGATAATACCCCCCTACAAATAAAGGCACCTAGAAGTAGTGTCTCCTAAAATATTTTCTCTAATTCATCCAAGGTCTCACTAGTTGGGTTCCAGGTAATGGCAAAAATAATAATTCAAAAGATGATAGTATCATGGGGTTTTCCCCTCTTAGCAATGGTCTTTCCCTTAGTTTCATCATATCTTGGTTGCATTCTCAAGGCTGACATACTCTATTTGATCTTTCTCAATGGCACAATGGCTCAGGTTAGTGGAAAGGTTGGTCAATGGGAACCACCCCACTCACCTATTAGAGGACCTAAAATTGCTAATCAACGGGTTAAAAGGATGTGCACCAACTCACATTCAGTACAAGTATTCAAGAGGTAGGGGTTCGTAGGGGTACATAGTTAAGAGGGGATATGAATATATTCTCATCCAACAAGATCTTCATCCACCCTTTAAATTATGGAAAGTAATATGACACTTTGATGGACTTCTAAAAGTCAATATCTCATGCCAGGCGTTGGCTAATGGTAAGATCCTTACAAGGAATAATTTAGGAAAAAGGGCCATCCAAGGACCGCATAGATGTTCACTTTGTAGTGAAGCCAAGAAAAATTATGCACATTTGTTCCTTCACTATTATTTTTCTAAAAATATTTGGAACATAGCCCTTTTAGATCTTTGTAGAAGATCTATATATCCCTCCACAGTAAAAAACCTTTTGGTTGAATGGCACCATCATTATGTAGGAACCCTCCAAACTAAATATCTACTCAACTGGATCTAGACTGCATTGCCCAAATACGTATGTTGGAAAATTTGACTTGCAAAAAAAAACTTACGTTCAACAAAGAGAAACCCCTACCCTAAGCAGTCGAAACGAAAGCAATTAGCCTCCTATTAGAGAATCTAAACTCTAGAGGAGTTAATATGGATAAAAACCAAAACTATGGCGTAATTGAACAAACTTGGCTTCAATATTTCAACTTGCAACAAATCCTATCTTACAACATGCAAACCTAACCATGATGGCAACTTCAATTCCCATCCTTACAACTCATCAATTTGCAAGAAACTAAGAAACAACGCCTTCTATTTTTTATGGCACTTCAAAGAGAAATCCATGGGAAGTAAGTGAAGGAGGGGTGATCATTGACCCTAGAGGAGAAATAGTAATCACTTATTATTGGAGTATTGGTGTAGCCTCAAAAAATCAAGTCGAGGCCTATGCAACATACCAAGGCATTCATCTAGATAATTTACATAACATTCATAAATTAACCATTTTGGGAGATTCTATAAATACTATCAGAGATATCAAATTGAATCACCTTCCTTTAGATTTATGTCTTTGATCCATAATTAAAAGAATCCAAATATAAATCAAAGAGGTCGACACCTAGGAAGCTCTGCATATCCCACAAGAAAGGAAATCACAAGTGGATAATTTGGCAAATGTAACTACTCATAAAATATAGGGAAATTTACAATTAACGAAATTTCTCAATTTATCCCAATCCCACGAGTTCCCCAATGATGAAACCCTTAGAAATTTCCTTGTGGAAAATGGAACCCTTGCTCAAAGGGGATTTAGTGACGCACACAAACCATGTAATAAACTCGTTTCTTGGTATTTACTCAATCACTGAGTGTATTGTTTCACATGAGCATCATTCAAATCAGACCAGAGGGCTTATAGCCAAAAGTGGGATGGAACATAGGTATGTCCTTAAGACATCTTTTTGATACTTCTCTCTTTTCAGAGTCACTTGGTATCGATATGAACCACTTTTATCCAATGTGGATGCAATCAAACATTCCAGAGCAAGAAGCCAAAGGAAGTATCGAACCTCATCTGGAACCAAAGTGTCACCCGCAAGGGTAGGGAAAACAATAGAGAAGGGATGGCAGATAGTGGGAACTAGAGGAAGGAAATAACATGGATGTAGGAACAATTGGATAATATGAGAGAATTCATCCCAACTCTCCAAATTCAATCTCATGGAATTTCCTCATAAACACTAATAACATTGAAGCATTTAATCTTGTAAGAGATGTCAATCCAATGTCATAAAGATGAACCTGCAGCAATTTGAATACAGGTGGAGGAACCACAAGTAAGAATGGACCATGACAAGAGTTTTTTAACCAAAAACAACTTGAGCATGATAGTTGGGGCTCCCTCTGTAAGTGTCCCACCTCTATAAATTAATTTGAATGATCTGGATACTGGCATGGTAATTTATATCCAAGGTAGTAAAGCATATTCAATATGTTTTAGAATGCTATGTTTTTGTATTCTAATAAGAGGAATATTCTACAGGGTTTACAATGTAAAATTTTACGACATAGTCTATTAATTTCTATAGTTGTTAGCGGGTTCCTTTGTTGATGGCTCATAGAGTAGCCATTAAGCATACTTTTATGTACTGAGATGTACCATCTTTCTCTATGTACCCAGTGGCACAAATTTTATAATTGAAATGATTTCCCCTGTTTATGTGGAAAAAAAAGTCAAACAAAAACCTCATGTTTACCACCTTTTGATCTACATAATTCCTTTATTTCCAATCACCTTTTAAATATTTTTTGCTCTTCTTCACTCATATTACAAACAATATTATAGAGTTTCCTAAATTTTTTCTCTGCATGATGAGTATAAACCAATACACATCATTTAATCATAAATATAATTCAAATATATTACATAGGGGCAGGCCGTGGGGTTTTTTCGATGGGGCCTCACAGGGCCAACCTGTGAAATGTGGGGGGGGGTGCAGTTTTGTATCTGAATGGTGATCATTTATTTCTTTTCTCTATTGGCCTAGGGGAAGGCACAAATAACTATGCGAAGATGCTCTCCATCAAACATCTCATGCTCTTTTCTTTCGAAAAAGGTTGTTCGAGATTACATGTTTTTGAGGATTCTATGATCATTCTCAACTAGATGAAAGAAATCCAGCATTGTTATATTATGCGATTGTTTCCTTTGCTTGTTGATGCTTTGGATTTGAAGCATCAGTTTGACAGCATTACATTTACTCATGCATACAGGGAATGAAATGGGTTGGTGGATCATCTTTCCAAGGAAGGCACACAGCTTCCATTGGGTTCCTAGCAGGTCGAGGAACATACACAAGGTTAGATCTACAGATATTTCCATCGCCTGTACATTGATGGAATAGAGATGAATCTTTAGGAAGGGGTTTTAATTTTTCGTTCTATACTCTACTATACAGCAATACTGAACTGCAGACCCTTCTTATGTTTTTATATCAGGACTCTCTATGTTTTTTTATATGATCGGTTATACATAGCCACATGATGTACAGACTTGATATACAACCTTTTTTGTTTTTTGCTTCATATGTAAACAATACAAATGCATGGGAAGCGGTGGTTAACTATGTTTTTTCTATGAATGTAATTTTGTTCTTATATAGAAATAAAATTACGATTTTTTCTAGGGGAAAAAAAATATTACATTTATATTAAAATTACGTAAAACATGCCATGTTCTTCATTTTGAATGTGTTTTTGTCACCCCCTTCACACTGATTTTTATTCCATGATCATCTACAATCCATCTGTTATCAATAAATACCCTCCATAATAAAACACATAAATTATGAAAATATTTGTTTACACACTAAGTAAATAATTTCAGTTAAAATGATATTCCCGTCATTAGTGCACATAGTAGAGAAACTCAACACCAGTGCACTTTTAATGCAATAGCGCACAAATGCTCTTTTTATTTATGATTCAAGATTAAAATAATGACCCAATAACATCAACATCAACATGATATGAAAATACGTTAGATATGAAAATGCATCATTTACAATTAAAACAACATCAACCTGAACAAGATATGAAAAAAGGAATAATATAAAGACACCCATGCATTATTTACAAATCAAACACCAACAACATGAACATGATATGAAAATAAATTATATATACATTTGAAGTGAAATATAAATATCAAAAATCAATGTAAATGTCAACTAATATCTCAATAATGAAATACACTAGTTAGGTCGATTACTAGATCTAGACTCATTATATCTATGTACATCATAAGAGGTAGAGGGTGCACCACTACACGTGTCATGTGACAACGCAACAAATAGAAACTAATGTATATTTACAACTAGATTTATACCAACCCATAACATGAAATCATGTGAATATCCTGGTGCACCAATGGATATTTCATTTGGTGCACTAGTGGATGTTGCAGTTAGTGGGGGAGGTGGTGGTGGTGGTGGGACCATTGGAGGAGGGTATAGTGGTGTTGGGACCACTAGAGTAGGGGGTGGTGGTGGTGGGACCACTGGAGGAGGGGATTATAGTGGTAGGACTAATGGATCAGTTAATGGGACATCAATGGATGGTGGTGGGGATGTTGGAGGAGGGGACTGTGGTGATGGAACTAATGGATTGATGGATGGGGCATCAATGGATGGTGGTGGGCATGCTAGAGGAAGGGATGGAGGTTGTGGGACTATTGGATAAGTGGATGGGACATTAGTTGATGGTGATGGAGAAGTTGGAGGATTGGATGGTGGTGGTGGGACTAATGGACCAATGGATGGTGGATGGTGGTGGGGATGTTGTAGGAGAGGATGGCAGTGATGGTCAACCTGCTACATGAGGGGGTGGTGCTGGTGGATAAGAGGTAGATTATTTTGCAACTCTAGATTATCCAATAGTTGTTAGATCATGAAACAAGATATGTGGAGGAGACTCATCTTTGGAATATATATCTGGAATGAGTTCCCTCAAGTCATCAATGATCCTAAGGACAGGAAAAATATGACACATCAATATCATTATATTGTGGGGAAGGATGG
The DNA here is from genome assembly GCA_001517045.1 of Pseudotsuga menziesii. NCBI lineage: Eukaryota > Viridiplantae > Streptophyta > Pinopsida > Pinales > Pinaceae > Pseudotsuga > Pseudotsuga menziesii. The sequence continues at coordinate 278,049 of LPNX010171966.1, forward strand.
AGGATTTGGCAGAGAGATTGGGCCCTTCGTGATATTTCAATGTCTATAGGATCCACCCTCTGTCGAACCATCATGCAACTATAGTATATAAAATATAAATATCATATATATACATCTCATATTTGGTGGCTCGTCCTACATAAATTGAATGTTTGCACATCCTAACTAGTTAATGCCTGAATATGCATATTCTACACAATCAATGATTGAATATTGGTCCTAACTATGCAACATCAGGAAAACATTTGCACTGGACGCCATACACATGATCTTGGTTGTCCTCTCTTGGGAAATTCCTATCCCCAATGTGCATGCACACATCAGTCATAGGTTTATTCGGCATGTGATCATGTGTAGGATCAAATGTGGCATGAGTCACTAAAAAACTCTAAAAATTTAAAGTGACTATCTCTAAAGCAAAGGGGAAAATTTGTCCCCCCTACAATTGGCTATGAAAGTGGTCTAACATTATAAAAAATTGTTGTAAAAAAGTAGTCGGTCACTTGATCAACCTGGGTGTCTACAATAAAATCTCTACATAATACAACATAACACAACTAATGTGATGCCCATTATTGATATGGTGGGATATCATGGTGGAAAAAATGCTCAAGCACCTAACCTCCTGTAACTAAAATTCATGTAGCCTCAAATTCCCCCCACTCACTTGGAACTCACTGGGTCAAGTAATATCATCACTAATAAATTGTTGAACATACCTCAACTGACTATCAGTTGCAACACCAGGTGGTAGATCAGGAAAATGGGGAAATTCCTCACCCCTCCTAAATAAATTTGTAATAAAATACAAATCCTCCTCTGTGGGATAAACCAAATATTGAGACCAACCCTTAAGTTATTCTTGTCATGATCCCATTGAAGGATCAACTATGTCAATAGCTCAATAAGTCCCCTAACTGAATTAGCCTCCTTATAAAACTTGAAGAGTCCAACCTAAAATAATATATGATTAGTGGCATCAGAATTAGGATGAGGAACCAAATCTCTCTCTCTCTCTCTCTCACACACACACACATACCATACCCTAATGACATCATAAGAATTTAGCTGAGGTGGGTTGGTACTACCTATATTTGAGGTACATACAAATTCCATCATTAATTATATTAATAAAATAAAAAATCTATACAAAAGAAGTACACAAAATACTTATTATAAATTTTAAAGTTTTGGAGACCAACAAACATTTTCATAAGCAATGCATACATTTTAAATAAGTTGTATCGCTATGAGTGCTCTCTATTTTTAGTAAAGCACCACCTTGGTGCTCAAAAGAATGCACTGGTGGTTATTTTCTTATTTTTTTATGTTTATGTGTTAGAAGTGCTCCACATATCAAGAAACACGTCACCGATGGTGCATGCGGGAACGCACTGTTAAGGGTGTGCAATTTAATGCACCAGACATAAATTCCTATTTTTTTAATTACAAATTTATAGCCGATGTGTCTGATATATCCATATGCACTGACAAAGGTGCATCTGGAAACCGTTTACAACACACTGGTGATTTCTGCTAATTCAAATAAAAAAGTATGTTCAGTGTGTGTGGTGTATAGTGATGCACTATAAAGCATGTGCCATACAACGTACCAATTGATTGATGCACCAAGGATGACTGTTGTGTGTATCTGAATATAACCACACCACTGATGGCGGGATTTCAATGGTGCATTTGTATGAATCTATCGCACCATCGAATTTTAGGGGTTTCATATTAAAATTTATTGTTGGTGCATTTAATATAAATGGATGCACCAGTAACACTGCTCCATATTGCGCACTCATTTATAATTTCAAGTGTCTTACAACACATTGGGCGCCATCTATGATGGACCTTCTCTATGCAAACACATCATTAGAGGTGCATCATAGTGCACACTACAGTGGTAGATTGACGAGTATTTGGACACACCTAGCACCAGTGAGTATTGGTGCGGTTATTTGAATATACATGCATTGCATTTGACATGAATTTTGACAGTCCATCCTATAACCAGGAATATTTCACCTTCTGCAGACAGAAGTTGTTCCTCTGGTCTGAATGGTTCAGATCCAGAACAAATGAGTGAACTACGAAGGATGAAGACCGTCCCTGGATGTCGTAGACACCTGGAATGTCGCTTCGATAGTGAACCTATGTACCTGCAACCAGATCAAACACTCAAACACATCAAAGCTACAAGAACATCATCTACTTATACATGTTAGTGACTAAGGAATATAACAACATGTACATGTGAAATCAAAACAACAATAATGTGGGACGGAAATCAGCTTTGCATTAATATGAATGGATAATTTTACAACCAATTAAGCCTTAGTTTCAACATGCATCTCCATGAGACCAACACTTCATCCCCATAAGCTCCAACTTTGCTCTCTATGCTCTCCAATGGCTTGGGCCAAGTGGTCAATCCAACAGCATAACAATACCTCTATAGTTATCCCCCTCAACCATAGACATGAGCTTGTATTTATAAGGCTCAATGGATAGGAATGGTTGAGATATTTATGGATGAGGTGGCCTCTAAGATCCTATGATGGGGGATCTCAAGCTCAACTGACCCACAATGCTAGGGATAAGGGAGGACACGAGGCTCATGATCTAGAAGCCTCGAGAAACTTCTCTTTTTCCCATTTTACCCAGGGTACTGCTTTTTTTCTCTTATGACAGAGTGGTTTAGATGAGAAACACTTATGGCCTAAAGGCCACATGCGGTGGCACCGCTTATGGCAAACAGGATGAAGGCGATGCGAGCAAGGTACCGCTCATGGTTCACAGGGAAAGCATGGTGCTGAGTATTTTCATGTAGAATTGACAAACAACATGGGTTTCCACTCCAATTGTTGGGATTAAGGGCAAGTATGTAAGTCAAAGGTATTATCACATGGTGGTGACAAGATTTGGGTATAACAGAATGCCCCCCAAAGCATGAGTCTTAGAGGGATACGATAAATGAGAGATTTAAGAAAACAAGTTGTCACTTCGAGGTGAAAATGTCAGCTCGATCGGAGCATGTCATCCAGTAGGCATCTGTAGTACATCAATATTTTTTACTCATAGACACAAGTAACCAAATCATGGCTGCAGACCAATACAAGGTAGATCCATGGGAGGAATAAACAAGCATGGCTACTAGAATACAACGTAGATCCATGTGATAGAGGACTCAAACTTGGACATAGCTACTAGACATACAATGTAGATCTATGTCATACAGATGCAAATTTGAGCATAGCCATGACCATACAAATGTGGATCCATGCTAGCAATGAGCACTAAACAAATAACCAGGGTCTTCATCTCGTATTCCACAAAGTATGATTCTATTCATGTGATTACAATGATCTGAAGTCGAACATGGTAGAAACCACTTGATTACCGGTCAATGATGTGAATTGTTAACAAGTGCGAGGGAGATCACCATTGATGACAATGATTGCCAAGGTACCCTAGTACAATCTATTGACTGTGAATAGATGTCCTGATGTCGAACACCCAGTCGATTCTATCGATCAAAGGTCAATGATGTGAACCTATGTTGAGAGCGAGAGAATCTATCATTAAGGCATACATATCTCAAGGTACTAAGTTTTTTTTTCTAAGAATATTTCCTGGATGATGAGCTGATGTCGATGGGAATAGTCTCATCGAAGGAGGGCCATGATGAGTCCCACATCGATGACACGAAACTCAAAACATAGTTCTGAAATGATGTGAATGTAGTAACCATAGGACTGACTCAAAAATACTAACACAGAGATTGTTTTGACTGCAGAGGAAAAACTTCTTCAATTTCCCTTTGAACATCAGGCGGCACGACAAAATAATTGGCAGCATGACTGAATGGGACAAATACACAATGCGACAGTGGACAATGCATTCTTTTGAAAGACTCAAAGGAGTGGCATGACTCATGAAAGTGGATTGTCACAGAGATCAGCTAAATACCCAATTGACTGAAATGATATGCAGACAAGTGCCATGTTCAAAGGTAACGACAAACTACTACCATTTATTTGCAAAATGATTCCCTTCCCATTTTCCCCATCATGATTGATGAGTGCCTCTTTTTCATTTTACAAGTTCAAAGAGGGTAACAAACACTTGGTATAGCTTCTCTGAAGACAAGTACAAACTCATATGTTTTACGAACCTGAGAGAGGATGGGTTTATTCCCAAAAGTAGGTCTCTCAATGTTTAATTTAACGAGTCCAATGAAAGAAAACTCGGTATCGTTCATGTTTAGAGAATCTGAATGACTACGGAAGGAGACTCCAAAAGGGTCCTTTTTTGTAGGATTTAGTCCCTAAGGCCTGAAAAAGTGTAAAATCAGACCTTAGAGAACTCTTCCAGTCATGGTTGGCTGGAGTGTTCCTTTTTTGTAAATAGTCTATCCGAACCGAAAAAGAGATAACCTACCGTCGAAAAGATGACTCTTCAAATGCTTTAATGAGCATGAAGAAGACAATATCGTTCAACAATCTTTTCGTATTTAGGGAGCCTAAAAAGAGTTTAAAGAGGACTCAATGAGGTTTCTTTACACAATGTTAATTTTTACGAGCCTGGAAAGAATTGGAAATAGACTCGACGATATTTTCATGTTTACAGAGCTTGAAAAGAGTTGAAAGAAGACTCAATGGGGTTTCTTTACACAATGTCAGTTTTTACGAGCCTGGAAAGAATCGGAAACGAACTCAGAACTTTTATACTAGGTTTCAAGAGCGTGACCAAAGTTTCGTAACAAACGCTCGTCGACTTTTTCTGTTTTATGGTAGTATGAAAAAGTCAAAAACAAACTCCCAAGACTTTACTGCTACTGTTCTTCTATCCTGTAACGACTCAAAACAAGCGTTAAATGCCCCAATAACCAACATTAAGGGATTACGACAGATAAGCTTTGAATAATAAACGATTCTAAATCAAAACCATAGTATGTCAAACCCAAAAATGTATATAAAAGTCATGTAAATAGTGAAAAATCAAATCATTTTACTATTTACCCATAGTGGAGACCATTTGGAGCACTTTCCTAGTCAGATATTCAGTGGTTGATATCGAGAGTTTCCACCGTCAGATTCGAGCATCGTTAGTTCCAGGTAACAGTTCAAACCCTACTCTTCCTTTTCATAGTCTCAATTTTGATTTTAGATGATGTTTTGGGCTTGTATGGCGATCCCTAAAACCATGGGAATGAGCACCGTGCTTATCCCTTGTGGGATACGTGGTACCTCACTAGAACTACACCGAAAACAAGGCTCACAGGCAGTGCCATCGCCTGTCTTCAATGACGCACAGGCGGTGTCGGCCGTGAAGATTTAAAACGGATAACACAAGCAAAAATAGATCATTTATTTGGATTTCAATGATTAAGGATGATTCTAATATGTGTTATGATTGTTTTTGGCAGGATTTTGCTAATAAAAAATGGTGATATGGAAAGAAAGGCAAAATTACAATGATGACACTTTCACCGAAAGGAATGCAGGTTGCATAGTCGCATTACGAGACTGTGGGCTCCTGAAATTCTTCCAGACTCCCAGCATGGTATCACACCAGCAGTTGCTAGAGCACATACTCCGGATGTGGAATCCAGAGCAGCAACACTTTGAGGTTGGGGCTCATATTCTGATAGTAGAGGTAGAGGACATCTACTTCTTGACTGGACTCTCGAGACAGGGTGCCCCCATCTTGTTGACAGGTTCCCAAGGAGGGGATATTACCACACAAGAGTTGATAGACCATCAATGTATCACAGGGACGAGGACACCAGGGAAGAAAATCCCCATAAAGGTAGTGATGTACGAGCCTCTACGGACTTTCTTGTTTACAATGCAGAGAGTGGACGGGAGTCAAGGAGTGCACCAGGCTTCTAGGGCACACATGCTATATGCCATAGAGGCCATGGAACCTACAGTATTCAACTGGGTGGAAGCCCTGCTTCCAATATTCAAGGATCGACTGACTAAGTGTCAGTAGGGGGAACTAAAGCAGTTTGGCTTTGGTTCCATTCTAGCCTGCTTCTTCTTCGAGCGGGTACCACAAATGAGACCTCAGGTGGTCTTCACGGAGCTGAGAGCGCGGGACCCCCGTATGCAGAGGTGGGTCCAAATTATGGCCCATACTAGAGCGGGCAGGGGGAAGGTGAAGTTCAGTGACCCATTCTTCAGATGGTTCTGAGATCAGATCCCCATGGTGGAGGATTATGCTTATGTGAGTATATAATTCAGTGGAGACCCCAACCTATCGCTCCCACCTAGTGGACAGTGGGGTGACATCGGTAAGAAGAAAGAAACCCTAAAATGGACAAAATGTTTTTATGTTTTTTAATGTTTTATATTTTTTATGTTAAGTAACAAGACCTGAACATTTTCATGCAGACATTGGAGCAGCATGACCTGGGGGAGCTTCCCCATTGGATAGATGAGTTGGGGCTCGTTTTGTACCGTAGGGCGATGATATTACCGGGGAGTTAGAGGAAAACCTGGAGAGGTTGACCTTAGACATCCCTGACGCTTCCATTGACGACCTCCCTATGAGGTATCAAAGACCTACAATGGGAGTACCAGGTCAGTTTAGTAGGCTACTACATAGAGTATCCTAGGCAGTGATGTGTTACCATGAGCATCACTAGATAGTGTATGCATTATGTATCTACTGAAAGCTGATAGCTTTCGAATTTTGTATGGTGATTTTTTCCTGAAAGCGTATGTGCTTTAGATGAGGTCTCGTGACCTATTTTTTTTAAACATGTTCATATATATATATATATATACAGACTTTTACCTGGTGTTTATATGTCTCAAATGGCGAATGTATTTTACATGAGTTTTATGTGTCTTTAATTGTTTATTTACAATGAACCATGTTTTATTTCAACGTCATGAATAGGCAATATGCCAATCTAGGATGTAATTAGCTAATGAATCAGCAACTACATTATGTTCCCTAGGGATATGCCTATAAGTAATGGTTTCAAATGACCTTTATAACAAGCGTACCCTCAGGAAGAGGCGGAGAAGTATATTATTTCTAATGGTATAAACATGGTTTAGATGACAAACCATGAGTTGTGAGTCCATCAAGACTACTAGATTGCGAACATCTTGGGAGGCAGCTTCAGTCAGAAGACCTATGACTGCTTGATACTCAGCGATGTTATTGGTAGCGGGACCAATACAAACTGCTCCTAAACTGACTAAATCTTTAGCTAGGGAATAGAGGACCCAAGCAGCTGAGGCGAGATTCAAGGTGTGGCGGCTAGCACCATCAGTGAAGCCATAGAAAGCCATTTGCTTTGCATGACCAAAACATGGTATAAACAGATGTGGACACTAAACTCAAACCCATATTGAAAATACTAAAAGCACACTGAAAGTCAAGCAATATACATATATACAAGATACTATACAAGAAATACCTAGGCATAGTACCTCTTTAGGTACAACCCATTGCGAGGTTGCCCCAAAGGGATTCCATCATAGTCAAGGAACTCGTAGGCCCCCTTCTCTAAAACTTTAGAAATGATGAAAGGACCGTACCACATGGACTCAAACTTTCCTTTCCCTAGTTTGTCGTATCTCTAGTCGTAAGTCAAAACTAGGTCACCCTCATTAAAGGCACGAGGTTGGACGGATTTATCATACTGTACCTTGACATGTTTCTTATGTGCCTCATTAGCCAAGGAAGCATCTCTCTGAGTCTCTTCAAGGTTATTCAAGTACAAAAATCTTTCTTCCTCTGCGAAAGTGTCTAGGAGAAGTTCGACGGCAAGTTGTAAAGATGGAATCTGACATTGAATCGGTAAGACAACTTCGAGTCCATAGACAAGATGGAATGGCGTGAAACCAATAGTTGTTTTCACCAAAGTCCTGTAAGCCCAAAGAGCGGAGAAAATAATGTGGTTCCAGTTGGATTTATGATCCCCAACCATCCGGGGAAGCATAGTTTTCAAAAATTTGTTAATGGCCTCTACCTGACCATTAGCTTATGGGTAATATGGCATAGATTTTTCATGGGGAAAACCTAGCTTAGCACTCAGTTCCTCCATCATTTGATTATGGAAATGTGATCCATGGTCAGTAATAATGGACTGTGGGACTCCAAATCTAGCTATGATGTGATTGAACAGGAAGAGAGCGGCAGTCTTACCATCTTCCGCATATGTAGGCATGGCCTCAACCCATTTTGTAAAATAGTCAACCGCTACGATGATGTAACTATGCCCCTCGGCTGAGGTAGGCTTACAATGCATAAAGTCAATCCCCCATTTGGAAAATGGGCCAACGGCAATGACGAGGTGTAGCGGAGCAAGATGGGTGCACTTTTTGGGATAAATATGTTGACAAGGGGGGCATTTCTTAACATCCTCGTGACATTCTTTGAAGACTGAAGGCCAGAAATAGCCCGCACGAAGGATTTTCTAGGCTGTAGCCATCCCAGATAAATGACCGCCACATGCTCCAGAGTAGCAATCATTCAACACATGTTCAGCCTCCTCATGGGTGAGGCATCACTGGATAATAGAATCAATCCCACGTCTATATAAGGTATCATTCAAGATGAGGTAGTATTTTGCATGGTGATGGATACAGTGGCGATCGTCACGGGATAGGTTTGGCTGAAATATTTGTGTTTGGAGATAAATAAGTAAATATCCATACCATGGATCGGTAGTGCTGATTAGTAACAGAAATTCATCAGGAAATGAATCACTGGGCTCATATTCCATCGCAGCACAAGGAAGATCACACATGAGCTCGACAAAAACCAAGGATTTCATTGATGTGGCTTTGGAAAATTCTAGATCAAACTCTTGTAGTATGACTATCCATCGGGAGTACTTGCCCCCAAGCACCTCAGGAGTCAGGATGTAATACATAGGGTTCTGGTCTGCCAATACAGTGGTTGTGCGGAGAAAAATGTAGTGACAAAATTTTTGTACCGCAATGACCATGGCCAATGCTAACTTCTCCACGCGTGAATATCGAGTTTTATAATCCATAATATTCTTACTAGCATAGTAAATCACGCGCTCCTGACCGTTGGGATTTTCCTACACCAAAACCATAGCGATGGTAGTAGCAGAGGCAGCAAGACATAAGAGAAAGACCTTTGAATAATCTGGGGGTGTATCATGGGTGAATGAGTCAAAGCATGTTTGAGATTATCAAAGGCACGTTGGGCTTGGTCATACCAGAAGAAAGGAGTGTCCTTCTTGAGGAGATGCATATAACCGTGTGTTTTCTCTTCAAAAATGCACATGAAACGGCAGAAAAAGTTTTCCTTCCCTTGCAAACTTTGGAGTTCAAGGAGATTAGTTGGGGTTGGTAGAGCTAAAATGGTGGCAATTTTCAAAGGGTATATCTAGATGCCATCTTTGGAGACCACAAAACCTAGTAGACGTCCCATCTCAACACAAAAAACACATTTATGTGGATTGAGCCGTATATTATAATGACGGCATCTCAGGAAAATATCTCTAAGATGGCCAGGGTGGTCCTCCCATCATTGTGAATGAGCAAGGAGGTCGTTAAGGTATGGTTCACCAATATTTTTAATATCGTGAAACGCATAGGACATCACACGCTGGAAAGTGGCCCCATCATTTTTCAAGCCAAAAGGTAACTTCCTATATGCAAAGGTTCCCCATGGGAAAATGAATGTTGTCTTGTGTTGATCAGTGGGTAGTATCTCAATCTAATTGTAGCCAGAAAAGCCATCCATAAATGAGAATATGACACTTCTAGCATGGTTTTCGATAATCTGATCGATGTGCAGAGTAGGAAAGTTGTCCTTGGGACAAGCTTTATTCAAATTCCTAAAATCGATACAGACTCTAATGGTGCCCTGCTTTTTATTGACAGGGACAATGTTTGATACCCATTCCATCAGGGGTACGGGATAAATAAACCTGACTTTGAGAAGTTACTCTATTTCAGCTTTAATAGTTGCGGCCTTCCATGGATGGACTTGTCTTAGTTTTTTCCCGATAGGTTTAGCCATGGGATAGGTTTTAATATCGTGGACCACAATGGATGGGTCAATCCCTGGCATCTCTTCATAGGACCAGGCAAAAATATCATGAAATTATTTGAAAAGTGCCTTATATGCTTCAGATTCATCTATCGAGTAGTTCTACCCAACATGAACATGCTAGATGGTACCAGGATTGGATGATATGTCAAGCGGATTCATCTGAGTAATGTTGCAAAGGTTTCCTTCAGAATTGGTGTCTTGCAACAATATGGGACTTTTGGGTTCATTGACAATATCAGCAGGAAACAGGGATGCATAATCATGGTTAACCAAACTGGTGTTGGGGAGGAACATGGATCTATGATGGTGATCCTCCCAAATGAACTCATCTGTATTCATGATCTCCATAATGGACTCGTTGGAAGGAAAAGTCTCAAAGAGATAATCCAAAATAGGAAGAGATGGTTCTAACTAGTAAGGAAAGTGGTAAGGATCCAAAGCCACTAGATGAAGGTCATCGGAGTGATCATCGGAAAGGGTTTGAATGATGTTGTACATTTCTTCGTGTGGACTCAACAATTTGTTTGCCCTTAGGCTCACAATAAAATGATGCAATCATATGGACTGTCGCAGTATCCGTGTTAGGAGGAGTGGATGGAAAAATCCCCATAAGGGATGAGTCCTTCAACATGCCTACCCCAATCGAATGGTAAGGAGGAGGGAAATGGCCTAACGATGTTATTAGCCATAGAGGTAGTAACATCCGGCGTATAGAAATCGACCTGGTCAATGGTAACAATTCTCCCTAGATGCGGAAATTGGACTGTTCGGAATACTGTCGAAGTGATAGTAGTCATGGCATAAAACCAATTTATTCCTAGAAGGAGGTTGTAATCTAACGTGGAATCTACCACTTCTACTTGAATAGAAACTTTTTTTCCCCCAAGCTCGACTACGAGGGTTGATATGAGACCATGGGGCTAGAAAAATCATCCATCAAAGGCCTTCAGAGTCGTAGGTTATGTTACAAGCTCGGGAGAGCCGAGAGCTTTCCAACAAGACAGAGACAAAACTGAGGTCAAAGCTCCTTCATCTAGTACCGTTCTAAAAACCTTCTTTCCAACTACTTTCGTAATGATTTGAAAAGCAAGTTTATGAGGTAACCTAGACCTATATTTCTCAATATTGAAATGAATCAAATTAGTATTATCTGGGTCTAAAGCTCCTAATGTTGTTAACATATTTTTTCGTTGTATAGGACAAATTTGGAATACTTCTAAATTAGGGTTAAAAATAGCCTTCCTAAGAGTACTCTTGGGTGGACGCAAAATCATATCGAGAGTAGGCTTCTCGATGGTTAGGGGGACAGTAGACGAGGATTCGGGAGAACCAACAGAGGGAGCTTTCCTTGAAGAAGAATGATCTTCTTTCTTGTATGTGGGTTTGTCATAATTCTGACTCCGAGTTTGCAGACTAATGGTATACGAGGACATCATATGAATTTCCTCTAACAAACTAGAGTGTCCCTGATTAGACATGTGGTCTATCAGTTGTTGTTGAGAGGGAAAAGGATCCATGAGAACTGTGGGTGCAGTATTTGATTTCAAAAACTGGGAGATTTTGTCCCGATGGGGACACTCTTTTGTGAAATGGTCACCTCCGCATAGCAGACATGGATATTTTTCTTTTATTTTCCCTTTATCGGTATCGTTGTTGGTTGGTCTTGGATTCTCTTGTTGGTTTCCAGGTTTTTTATTCTTATTTTTACCCTTCTTTTTATTTTTGCTTGAGGTTTGAGTACTTTGAATAGAATTGACCTCAGTGGAAACCTTAGGAGTCGAAGGAGTAGGGGTGGCAGTCTGGGGTTTCTTGGCAGGTGTTGCTGCTAGCAGGGACTAGATTGAACCAACAATCCCATCAATAGGTACTTATGCTGGTGGCTTTGCGGGATCGGTGTTGGGGCGAGGAGCTTTAGGAATCAATTCATAAAGAGTTCCAGACTGGGAATAGACCAAGTCTAGATACTGGGCTCAACTAATAGCTTTCTCTTCAATAATGGCATCGCCCATAGCCACATCTTAGGCAATTGGAGGCAACAAAGATTTGGTAAACCAATCAAATAATAACTAATCCAAAATAGGGGCCTTAATAAGCCTTCTCTGCCTTCTCCACTCATGGATATGATCGGATATGTGGGTGGAGGTGTTATGTTGCAGAGAAATTAAGAGATCAGTACCTGTTTCATAACAGATAGGGAGTTGAAAGTGTGTAAGAAACACGGTTTCCAAGGAGCCAAAATCCACAAACGAATGTTCTGGAAGTTCAATGTACCACTTCGCGGCTGTACCGGTCAAAGTTTGCTGAAAGAGTCTTAAACGAACTGAATCATCCATAAGGAGTTTGAATAACACCACAGATGGAATGTCATGACATGGCTTTTCGGATCGTCTCCCTGCTTCCCATTGAAATTTGGAATGTCCGATGGTAAATTTACCAGAATGGGAGGCCACGAGGGATTGTGTCGAATGGGGTCATTAATCAACTTGGACAGGTCAGGAAAGTCCAAAGTTGATAGGAAAGGTAACTGACGATTAGGTTGCACATACTGGTAATATTGATATGGCATATAATTACCAGTAGGACCGTAAGTAGACTGATATACAGGGTGTTGTGACGAAGAACTACCATAAAATCCGCCCGCAGGGGGTTGATTTTTGGGATCAGGACCATTAGGACCACCAAGGCCTCCGGGAGAAGGAATACTAGGACCATTGGGACCACCAAGACCACCGGGACCACCAGGAGGTGGACCATCGGGACCACCAGACCCTCCAGGGCCGCTGGGAGGTAAATCTCCAGAGCCTCTGGAACCACTAGGAGGAGGGCCACCAGACCCTCCGGGGCCATAAGGGGGAAAGCCACCAGGCCCCCCAGGACCACCAGGACCATTAGGACCATAAGGAGGAAAGACACCAGGACCATTAGGCCCCCCAGGGGGAGAACCTCCATGAGGCGATCCTCTGGCACCTCCCGCAGTATGTATGGGTATCCCCCCCATAGCTGTCATGTAGGACCAGTTAGGTTGCTCCCATGGTGTGAAAGTATTACTAGGGTATGGAATTCTGGCATAAGGCATTCCTATAGGATTGGGTGGATAATTAATGTTCCCTACAGGTATTTGATAACCATACCCCTAAGAGGTTTGACTGGTTACAGGTTGTGCCCCCAAGGGTTGACCTGAACTAGATGGGGGAGTAACCACATTAGTATGGGTGGGAGGGACATAAACTATATATTGTTCTATACCAGAGGTCTGTCCTTGACTAGATACAATTCTGGTGCCAGATAACGTAGGTCATGTCGAGGGTTTCCCCCCGACACTAGAAGGTAATGACGAAACGGGAATTGAAGGTTGGGCCCTAGGTGCAGAAGACCTGGGAGGATTGAGGACATACATAATATGGGAGGTGGTGGGGTTGGTAATTTGACCTGGGTTGTGTGGTGTTACTATGCGATCTATAATCAGTTCAATGGGTCTCATAGAATCGACAAGTGAATAATATCCCACAGGAACAGTTGTGGAACGTGATGGCGGTGTGCCCAATATGTCATCTATTTTCCTTTCAATCTCCTGTGCATGAAGAATGGATGCATGGTATTGTCTACATTATTCTTCATGTAGAGAAACTTCTTCAGAAAATTTTAAACGGGTGCCAAATGAGGCAATGGCCTGTCCTATAGAGGTATCCCAAAATGGAGCATTGGGGCCATAATCCGGACGGTTAGTATCATCAACTTGACCTTATGTGGAAAAATGGAATGAAGTATTACCCCAAGAAGGTTGTTGGACCAAGAGAGGTGAGTGTAAAGGATATGGTCCTCCACTTTTTGCAACCACATTATCTCCCACTTGGGAGGTGGTAGCAGCTCCTTGGTCGATAGCTTCCATTGGATTTTCTCCTGAACCAGGAATAATATCGGGTGGCAAGCACCATACTCTTCTGGAATGTCTTAGCTCATCCAGTTTGTACAGTTCCTATCTAACCTAGGGTCTGAAAAAACTAGAAAACACACCAAAAATTTCCCTACTCAAGCTATAGGTCAAACAAGCAAACTTAAAATGACAGGAGGAGTTCAGATAGTCAGGTCTCTCACCAGGATTGTCAAGAAGGTGCCACTCATGATATACCTCAAGGGTACATGCGTAGTAATCTCCCCAAGATGGTGTATGGCTCCAAGCAAGATGGCCAAAGGGCTTTCCTCAGATGGATAAGGTATCCTAGTGGGATCTCCCGATATACGTAAGATACATGGGAGCTCAAATCGGTAGTAGTGTTGTCTACTGCATAACTGTACACAAGGGGCCTTTCGATTTACAATCAAGTACATGAAGTACCTTTCTATATACCTCAAGGGTACATGAAAGGTCGTTCAATATACCAACGGTACATGGAAGAATCGTGCGAGTCCCGGGATGTAATGCGGACAAGTAATGACAGCTCCTACGCTTAATGATGCCCGAACACATCTCTAACCTATCACTCAAATTGCTATGTAAATTTTAACCTATAACTACCATTAATTTTAAAGTGGACATTTAGGTGAATGCATGGAGTTTTGACAGAAAAAGTAAAACCATGCAATATGCATATGCAAATATTTCACTTTACCATTCGGTATACCTACTTACGGGAGGGAAAGAGAGTATTTTATTTTGCTTCAAAACCAAAAATATTCCCAAACAACAATCTTGAACACAAAATCAAAGACAAGAAACACTTTCCAAACTCATTTCTCTTTTCTGAAAGCAGTCAAAACGGAAGGAGTCTCTTTTCTTAAAAAAAAAACAAGTAGCACACTATATGCATATGCACACTATTTTTTCAATTTTTCTTAAAGCATAGACAGATCTAACTTAAAACTATAATATTTTTTATTTTTATGAGATAGTGTAAATGCAAAAGAGACAAAAGAACATAGAGAACCTGAAAGCTTGTGAGGCCAATCAGAGATCCAATATCTTATGCTCACTAATGATAATGACCTAATCTCAGTCAAAAATTTTCTTTTTAAAACAAGCAAAAAGAAGTCTCCTATGGGAACAAAAAATGAAATCAAGATGCTAATTAAATGTTTTTCTTTCAGTCTATATAACATAAATAAAAGAGAGCTCTCTAACACCTAAGCTTTCGAAAAAGAAATCATTTCACAAAGACAACCAATAAGCACGGAAGAAAATGGACAATCAACAAGCCTAATCTAGCTTTTGGATTCTTCAAATAAACCAATATTCTACCACAAAATTTCAAACCACAAGCATCAGATTCTAACACACAAGCCTGACAGTGCAGGGCTGAAAGCAAATCAACTCAAATTTTTTGCAAAAAATGAGAAAAAAATGGTCTTGGAATAAGGCCTACCTGGAACCACACTAGAGGGGTCTTGACAGAGCGGTTCTAGCCTAGCACCACTTCTGGATAACAGGACTTGGGCGGTGGCACCACGATCTACTAACTGGGTACATGCGGTGGCACCGCTTCTCGCCAACAGCATAAGAGCGGTTCCCTGTATAAATCCAAAACACAAAGGAGAACGATAGACCAAGTTAGAAAAAGATCAAATCAAGGTAAAAAATGATAGATTGAGAGTAAAAGAGAGCATAAAAGGTCGAAATAATTCAGATCTAGGCAGATCTGGAAGTTTCACACCAAATACAATGAGTCAGATAGCAGAGCTAACTGAAGAGAGTTGGAGATGGAGCCTGGATTCGGACAAGAGTTGAAGAACTGAGGAAGATTAGATCAACTGATACATGTATCTACTCCCCAGCAGAGTCTCCAGATTTGTAACTAGGAATATTTCACCTTCTGCGGACAGAAGCTGTTCCTCTGGTCTGAATGGTTCAGATCCAAAACAAATGAGTGAACAACAAAGGATGAAGGCCCTCCCTGGATGTCGTAGACACCTGGAATTCCACTTCGATAGTGAACCTGTGTACCTGCAACCAGATCAAACATGCAAACACATCAAAGCTACCAGAACATCGTCTACTTATCCATGTTAGTGACTAAGGAATCTAACAACATGTACATGCGAAATCAAAACAACAGTAATGTGGGACAGAAATCAGCTTTGCATTAAGATGAATGGAGAAGTTTACAACCAATTAAGCCTTAGTGTCAACATGCATCTCCATGAGACCAACAATTCATCCCCATAAGCTCCAAATTTGCTCTCTATGCTCTCCAATGGCTTGGGCCAAGTGGTCAATCCAACAACATAACATTACCTCTATAATTCTCCCCCTCAACCATAGACATGAGCTTGTATTTATAAGGCTCAATGGATAGGAATGGTTGAGATATTTATGGATGAGGTGGCCTCTAAGATCCTATGATGGGGGATCTCAAGCTCAACTGACCCACAATGATAGGGATAAGGGAGGACATGAGGCTCATGATCTAGAAGCCTCGAGAAACTTCTCTTTTTCCCATTTTACCTAGGGTACCACTTTCCTTCTCTTATGACAGAGCGGTTTAGATGAAAAATGATTATGGCCCAAAGGCCACATGCAGTGGCACCGCTTATGGAAAACAGGATGAAAGCGATGCGAGCAAGGTACCGCTCATGGTTCATAGGGAAAGCGCGGTGCTGAGTATTTTCATGTAGAATTGACAAACAACATGGGTTTCCACTCCAAGTGTTGGGATTAAGGGCAAGTATGTAAGTCAAAGGTCTTATCACATGGTGGTGACAGGACTTGGGTATAACACATCCAAAGGAGATGTATGCACTAAATTTGATGCAACATGTAAATGCATTGCACCATGTTGCAGTGCGAGGGGGAACCAACAAAATTCTAAGCCTATTAATCTGAATTTCTAAATTTAATCTACTGAAATTTTAAATTGAAGGATAAGAATTGATTTTCCTGGTGCCTTTCGGATCGAGGAGGCATGGTGGCGGTGTACATGAAAATTGAAAAAAGTGGTTGTTTGTAAATTTCAAACCAAACACCAATCAACCTCAAATGCACGGAAATAAGCTCAAGAGAGATCATAAAAGATTTTGAGCATTACATTAAAAAGAACATATAATCATAATTTATTACCAATGACAATGGTGTAACCCCATCATGAACATATATATAGTGCAGTTAATGTCTAATTTAGAGAATTAAGAATAGGAATTGAGCATTATTCCCCCACATACCATAAAAAATTCTTATAAAAATAATGACCCCTTTCCTAAAATCCTAAAGATGAGATTATTATTCTTCCCTGTGTAGAATTTTTAAGAAGGATTCAACACAAGTGAAAAAAACACACTCATAAATTCTACCTTTGTATATTGTGGGATATTACATGTTCTTCAACATTAGAGAAGTATAAGCCTTCACTAAACTCCTCTATCCTCCCAACCTAATTCTCCCCACTTTCAATGGATCCCTATTCACAATAAAAATTTACATAGTAAGGCATTTATATTGTGAAAAATAATTTCACTATATTCAACTACCGAGTTAGTGAAAAGATGGCACATGTCATATGTTTTGTTCCTTTATTTTTTTGTTTTCCCTACACATTTAGAACACATGGCATTGAAGGAGAATTTTGATGAATAGTCTAGTCAGTTGCTACAATTTGTACTATTGTAGCTATGGTACACTGTACTAAATAAATGAAATTCATTTGGGTGCTAAACTAGCAACTTATAAATACAAATAGGTCCTCAAAATACTCACTAATTATAGTTTTGTTCCTTTCTCAACTTCTCTATAGGTGTGCTTACTTCGTTCTCTCTTTATGAACAGAGGATCAACCATAGCTAACATAAGTATTATAAACCACACTTTTAATACCCCAGTTTTGACCCCATGGTATTTAATTGTACATGATGTAAATATTGTATGGAAATCATGGCGAGGAGCTCAAGGGCAAGGCCCTGCCATTAATTAATGTTTTGTGGATAGGTGATCAAGGTTGATACCTATGGTGTTGGTGTTAATTCAAGCACAATATATATATTTTGATATATCATGTAAATGTACAAATTAATATAATACCATAGCTAGCTATGGTACTGCAAACGTGAAAGAGATGGGGGCGTGATTCCACAAGGGATAGGGTGGGGAGTTAGTCAAACTCTTGAGCCAGTAGGGTGTGACTAGATGTCAATGGGGAAACCCATGAACCCTCAACTACCTTTTCTTTTCCTCTATCCTCGATCATCAATTTCTTCTAGAAGTTGGTGAGGCAGTTAATGCCTTGGGTAGAGTAAGGCATGGCAATCTGATGGCTTGAATGAGCAAGCCTGCAAGTCTGCAGTCTCAAAAGTTGCATTCTTGCATCTGTAGCAAGAAAGCACACGATACATTCCAGTCCTTCCTTTCTCCCGGGCGTGAGAATGTTTTGTTGTTCCTGAGCATCGTGGTGGTTCATTATTCTATCATTCGATGATTCCTAGATCATTCATTTTTGCTCTGGATACGCGTAGTGTGGTGGTTTGACTATCCTTTGTGCAGAAATATAGTTCCACAGTGTTTTTTCTTAGTGACATTGTGGTATGAGACCCTGTTTTTGTGTGCTACAGAGTGAAGCCTATGTGGTTGTGTTTTCTTTGAGGATTGATGTGTTGTGCATCCATGTTTTGGTTTGAAGGCTTAGGAGTGGAGGAGGGACAAAATTGGTTAATAATCCTAGTAAAGAGAGTAACCTCACACACAAATCAAGAGGGGTTGGAAAATCCAACCTACACACCCAGGAGAACACTAAAAGGGGAGGTATGGCTTGAAGGACTGTGTAGCAGTGAAAGGAATACTTCCTTGTGTTGGGTGGTGTAGGAGTTGTGGAGGCCAAGCTAGATCTAGTGTAGGTGTCCTTAGCTCTAGGGTTGAGCTCACTAGCCTAGCAATTCTACCTTGCCATTGCCTTAGCAACCTGATAAGCCCAACTGTTAGTTGGTTTGGTTGTGTCTTGTTTTGTTTTGGCTTGTTGCCTTGGATAGTTTGAGAAACCCAACTGTAGGTTGGTTTGACTATGTTTTGATGTGTTTTGGTTGTGTGTAAGCCTGTTGTTCCCTAGTTCCTTGTGGAAAGCATGCCCATCTTGGGGGTGGTGGTGCGTTGAGAGATTAATGAACACACCTGTCTATGGTTGGGTGCAACGTTGCAGTCACCTAGCTAGTTGTGGTACATCTTAATCATCAAGATAAGTATTCTCTGTTATTCTTGTTTATGCATTGAAGTTTCTTATGAATGAATATGATGAATTAATAAGGAAGAATGCTTGCTATGAATGAAGTAGGATTCATTGTTGCATAAGTGTCTTTGTTATGCTTGTTTATGCCATATATTTTTCTATGAATCACTATGATCATGTTGGATGCTTGATGATGAATAAGTATAGGTTTACTTGTGTATATTTCCCTGCATATTACTTCTGCATTGCCTTGTATGTTCAATGCATTTTTCTTAAGTCCCCGGAGTCTAGAAATCCAGGTGAAAGAGTCAGTTTGCAGCTGATCTAAGTGGTTTCGCACCTAGGGATCCGTAGCAAAAGGCAGAATGCGCTAGGTGGGAGAAAGAAGTTTAATCAAAGCAGAAAGTTGAATTTCTGACTTTCGGGATTTGCCTACGGAAGGCAGAAGGTAGAAGGTGCAAATTAGGAGAAAAGATAAGGCAAAAAGTGAGTTTTTTGCACCTCGAAATCCTCTTGTGGAAGGCTGGAGGTGGAAAATCGGAAAAAGGATAAGGTAAAGAGTTATTCTTCCATTTCTTGAGTTCCACAACAGAAGGCAGAAGGGCAGGATGAGGAGGACAGAAAATGGATGGAGCGTTTTGGTTGAAAGTTATGTTTCTGATTTCTGAGTTGCGAAGTGCGGAAGCCGGAAAGCAGAAGTGTGGTAGGCGGAAGATGGAAGAGTCATTAAGTGCTATGCTGCACATTGAGATTTCATTTTCCAAGTCCCGAAGTGCATAAGGAAGCAAGTGGAAGTGCGAAAGTCAAAAGAGTCGTTAAATGTCTCGTCGCATGTTGAGTTTCTAATTTGATAGTTCTGAGGTACAGAAGGCGGAAAGTGGAAGTGCAGAAGGCGGGAGGAGGAAGAGTTTTTAAATGTTCCCGTCACACATTATATTTTTTATTTCCAATTTCCAAGGTCCGAAGAGAGGAAAGTGGAAGTGCAGAAGGTGGAAGGCGGAAATCTGACAATTCAATTCGTTGAACCTTTGAGTTTTTGGCTCTCGAGTTCCTAGGTTGGAAAGGAGGAGAGAGGAAGTACGGAAGTGCAGAAGGCAGAAGGCGGAAGACGGAAGGCAAAGTGTGGAAAGGATGGGTCTAGTGTGAAAATGATCATTCTGGTCATAGAAGGGATCTGTTAAGGGAGGAACGATTTTTACAGTGGTTTCTAATCCCTAGAATGAAGCTGGTTGAAGTGTGTGTTAATGTCCATGCCCTATGTTTCGAAGGAGAACAAGGGTTCTTGAAGTAAAAATTTTAATTTATTTGCGTTATGGGGTATGGGGACGTTACAACACTACCTGAGTAATTTGGTTTCATTCTATGGTTGCATCTTAGTTAATGGAATAATGACATGATTTGTCAACACTATCGGGATTCAAACACCTCAATCAAACTAACGACCAAGACAATTAATCAGTGTGCCAATTTTAATTAATTCTCACATTTTAGTGTAGAATTACCACAATTTAAAACAAACTATTAGTTCTATAAACAAAAATACATAATATTTGTTGCTTATGGAATTTATTAGAACAAAAACATAGTATGGGTATATGATTATTTCCAAATTCCCAATGAGACTTAAAAGAATACTTTATGATGCCATTTCCTAGAAACAATTTGGATTTATGGAGGGAAAACAAATACATAAATCTATAGATTCAGCTCAAGAATGTTTACATACAATAAAGACAAAAATGATGTCATCCATGATGATCAAATTGGATTTGTCTAAAGTGTATGATAGGACAAGTTGGCTATACTTGATGTTTCTCTTGATACATATTATATTTTGTTTTCCTATTTCCAACTAGATCACGGGGTGTCTAACATTTATATCCTCTTTTTTACTTAATAATGGAGTAGATTATCCTTTCTATGGACCCCTTAGAGTGGATTTAAGGTTTCCCTCTCTACCCTTATATTTTTTTGTTAGTAGATAAAGGTCTCATCAAAACTATTGTGGAATCCAAAAGTATAACAAGTATTAAGTGGATAATGATACAGTTTTCAAAACATTTGACACACCTTCTATTTGTGGATGATGTTCTATATTTTTCAATAGGTTTGAAATTTGAAGGGATTTTTTTAAATATATTCACAAGTTGTTCTACAGGAGAGAAGCTTGGAAATAAATTATCATAAGTTAACGATATTTTTTAATGCTTTTTCGAGAAGGGGAAAAACAAAATTTGAAGAATTTGTTTCCTTTTAACCTTTTGGATCAAGTATTTTGGTTTCATCTTAAATCCAAATTCTCATGGGTGTGGAAATTGAACCCAAGAGATAGAACAATTACACTCACAAAATTGCTAATCAAACATGCAAAATTCACACCAAAGGAGACTGAAATTGGAGCATAACACTAATATGTATTCAATAAGTGTACAATAGCCAACCTTCTGAAGTAATAGGTTGCTGAAATATATCATTAAATGAGAGAATTGAATGCATAAATATTCCATTCGAAATAGTCAAAAAGTAGGTTTACTAACTATAGTCAAATCCCCCATAGGTGCATAAAGCAGTTTCCAAATCTATGAAGATGCTCACGAATTTGCTAAGTAAAGTGGGAAATATAATGAGGGATGGAAAGACAAATCATACATGCTTTTATTTGGATAAAAGGAGGGAGGATGATGTGGGAAAAAAACAAGTCAACTACACCTAGTCTAGCTTTTCCTTTTGCCTTAAATCAGAATAAAACAAGGCAGCTTTTCAGAAAAAAGCAGATATGTGCTTTGGAGGATCTGGAATAAAGAAGACATGCTAAATTGGGTTTCCAAGATGTTTCCCAAGTGCTCCATGACTCCGTTTTAGCATGTGTTGACTTATAGGACTTGTAGAAGGCAACTAGCATAGAATGGAATCTAGGAAACTAGGTAATAAGACAAAAATAATTAAATTAATGTCTAAGGTAGGTAACAATGGGTTGATTATTCTAACACCCCCCATTAAGCCTGAATTTATGAGTAAATATTAGAAAAATATAGGGCCTAGAAACAAGGCTTAGTCACCCTTTACATACTACTTGTCCATATGACCAAGGAAAGAGGCAAAAACCCAGTGGGAAAATCCCTTAAACATGGACAGGAAAAACAAAATTTTGGAAATCTTGTCATCAATCATGCTTCACAGTATGATCAAAAATCCCAGCAGTGATTTGAGATTGCTGAAGGTCTTCTCACAAAAACCTTTGGTGAAGATGTTGGCTACTTGTTCTGAAGATGCACAGAAGAGTAGATCAATGGTGCCATTATGCACAAGCTGTCTGATGTAGTGCATATGAATCTTAATGTGCTTGGTTCACTGTCTCTAAACTAGATCATTGTAGATTTGAATTGTTCTCTGGTTATCATAGTAGATAATAGTTGAAAACTCTGATTCGAAACCACATTCTCCAACTATCCTCTGCAACCACAAACATTGAGTAGTTTCATTTACAACTCATCTATACTCTGCTTCTATAGATGAGAGTGCTATGGCACTCTGCTTCTTGCTTGTCCAGCTGATTGGTCCTTCTGTAAGCATGAACACATATCCTGATGTATACTTTCGATCTATGTTGTCACCTGCCCAATCACTGTCAGTAAACCCAATCAAATCAAGATCATATTTTGCTTTGTAGAAGATCCCATGCGTTCTTGTTCTTTGAAAAAAGTTTAGGATCCTTTTTGCTGCTCTCTAGTGGATCTCATGAGGCTGATCCATGTATCTTGAAGCCACACTAAATGCATAAGATAGATTAGGTCGAGTGTGTGTAAGATAAATCAAACACCCAATCAACTGCCTATACAGTGTATTATTTACCATAGGAGAAGAACCTGCTTCTTCAAGCTTAACTCCTGAAAGGAAGGGAGTCTTGCTTGGCTTGCAATATTTCATGTTGAACTTGTTCAAAAAATCCAAATCATACTTGGACTGATGTACTTTGATTCCATTTTTGGATTGAGCAATTTCGAGACCCAAGAATTGGCTCAAGAATCCCAAATCTATCATAGAAAATGCATGGTTCATTGCATCCTTCAAGGAGGCAATCTCTTTCTTTCAAATTCCTGTAATCAAAATTTCATCCAAATACAAGAAAATAATCATAAAAGAACCATGAATCAGCTTCATATAGACATTAGAATCATACTTGCATTGAACAAAACTCAGTGATAGCAAAAATCCATCAATCTTGGCATACCAAGCCCTGGGGGCTTGCCTGAGCCCATACAATGATTTCTTTAACTTGCACACTAAATGTGGATTAGAAACAAGCTCTTCAGGTTGTTGCATGTAAATATTTTTAGTGAGATCTCCATTTAGTAAATCACACTTCACATCCATGTGATGTACCTCCCACTGCTTCGAAGCTGCAATGGCCAGAGCTAGCCTTATGGAGTCCACCTTTGCCACTAGTGCAAAGGTTTCATTGTATTCAATAACATGTACTTGTGAGTATACCTTGGCTACCAATATTGCCTTATGTTTCAAAGGTGAACCATCAGCAGCAAACTTAGTCTTGAAAACCCACTTACATTGAACTAGCTTCCTCCTTGGGGAAAGATCAACCAGTTCCCAAGTGTTGTTCTTCTGGAGCGAGTTGAATTCTTCTTTCATGGATGTTTTCCATATTGGATCATGTGCTGCATATTCATGTGTCTATGGATCTGATTCAACCATAAGATAGCACTTCTCAACAAATAGAGTATCTTTCACACAAAGGGCACTCTCAAATTGAGATCTAGTCCTCCTAGTGTCGCTAGAATTTCCAACTAGTTCCCTAGCTGCATGAATGGTATTTGCTGCCCATTTTGGTATTTTAGGACTTTTAGGATATAAAATCAAATCATAATGATCAAACATATCAGAATAAGAAAACTCATTAGTCTCTTCACTTACAATCAATGGCTCTGGTGGTGAAGAAGACTCTCCAACTTCAACTGCTACTAAAGGCTCTTCTTGGAACTGAACGCTTATTTCAATGAAGGATGTGTTAGTGCTCAAGTTTATCAGCTTGTACACTTTTTAATATTTAGAATACCCAAAAAATAGGCACTCTTGGATTTGGGGCTGCAAATCCTTCCTCTTTTTAGTTGGAATTCTATCCCAAGCCTTTGAGCCAAAAATCCTGAAATGGGTCACATCTAGCTCATGCCCACTCCAAGCTTCAAAAGGAGTCATACCATCAAGATTCTTATGAGGAACCCTATTATGGATGTATGATGCATAATTTATAGCCTCGGCCCAAAACTTTGGTGGCAAAGTCTTAGCCTCCATCATGCAGGTTGCCATCTCCTTCAGTGATCTGTTCTTTCTCTCAGCAACACCATTTTGTTGTGGTGTGTAAGGGATTGAATGCTGCATCTGAATACCTACATATTTACAATATTGAGTGAAATCATACTTGACATACTCACCACCATTTTTATATTTGAGGATCTTGATTTTCCTCCCAGACTGGTTTTCAACCAAGGCTCTAAAGACTTTGAAGAGGTCAAAAAATTCAGACTTATGCTTTAGGAAGTGAACCCAACAATAGCTGAAAAAGTCATCTATTGAGGTAAGTGCATATTTGGCTTAAATCATGGACATATGAGGGAATGGACCAGAAATTTCATTGTGGATCATCTCAAGAGGTGCAGAGGCTCTCTCATGACTAGCTTTCTCATACTTGTGCTCTGGGTGTTTTCCTAGGATACAACCTTGACAGACTACCTTAGAAAACTTGATTTTTGGTAACCCTATGACCATATCTTTTTCACTCAAATCAGAAAGATAATTTTAGTTAAGATGGCCAAATATTTCATGCCAAATCTTGCTCGCTTCGTTAGCATGAATCAGAAGAGCAGAGGGGTTTGATTAGGGTAGAAAATGGGAAAACTTGTATACCTTTGAAGTGTGATCTACAACACCTTTTTCTATGACTTTACCATTCGAAATCTCAGTGATTTCAACATCATCAGGGGAGAAGATGACCTTCTTTAGAGACCCAGTATGAGTCATCTGATACACTAACAAGAGATTAGAGGCAAGACCTGGAACATACAACACATTATTGAACTTACCATGGTCAAGATCAATCCTTCCCTTCCCCAAACTGTCAGTGAGAGAATCATCTCCCAAAACTATTGGTGGACCTTTCGACATGTCAAGAGAGTAGAATGTTTCTTTTGTTGAAACCATATGTCTAGAAGCTCCAGAGTCTATGATGAAGCTAGGTGAGCTTGATGTGCCAGCAACTAAGGTGTGTACTCTCTCTCTATCCTCTGAATTTGATCCTCCTTCCCTCTTCTTTGAGCAATCAGGAAGGGATATGTTATTCTTCTCTAGGATTTGGGTCAACATGTAAATTTGCTTCTTCATACAAGAGCTCTCAGGATGATAGCCCTTACTACAGTATGTGCAATTGCCCATTTCTCCTTTGTTCTTCTTCTTCTGGGAGTTCTTCTTGGAACCTTGGGGCTCCTCTTGAGACTTGTTCTTGTCTCTCTTTTTCTCAAGTGTATTTTTAGATTTTTTCTTGCTTTTTGAATCCACCCTTGAATCTCTAGCAACCAAATCTTGGTCTTTGGAAGGTTTGATGGTGCCCATCATCACCAACTTATCTTGCTCCAGTGTGAGGGATTCCATTAACTCTACAAGCTTAGGCATCTTCCAGGCTCGAGCTGTCAACTTGGTGGCATGGAAGGTCGAAACAAACACTAAATAGTCAATACCAATATTAGAGATTATGGACAAAACTAGTTTCTCTTCCTTCTTCTCGATCTCACCCTGTTTCAACTGCAAAACAACGGCCTTAAACCTGGAAAAGTAGAGTTGCAATGATTCGAAGCTACTAGGACTCAAGGAGATCAGCTCATTCTCGATTTGATGTCCTCTCATCTCATTTGTCTTTCCAAAAATATCTTCTAGCTTCTCCCAGAATTCATTAGGTGATGTCAATCCATTAAGATGGAAGAGGAGGTCTCTTGAAATGCTCAGACATAAAAGACCACAGGCCTCATCCCTCCTGTTGTGCCATTTAATTTTCTCTGCAGCTCCATTGGGATTTGAATTAGTTGCCATAGTCACCCTGTAGATACCTTTCACTCTCAACAATATCTCCGTCTCATCTTTCCACTCAAATAAATTGAATGGAGTCAATATGATCTTCTGAGATTGGTCCATATCTCAGAAACGATGCCCTCCAATCAACAAAATGCTCTCCCAGTCAAGATGTTGAACCTAAAATAGAAATAAGGAAGGATATAAATCAATATACAAAGGCTTTGATGCCATTTGGAAATTGAACCCAAGAGATAGAACAATTACACTCACAAAATTGCTAATCAAACATGCAAAATTCACACCAAAGGAGACTGAAATTGGAGCATAACA
>LPNX010171966.1:304710-315582 GCA_001517045.1 Pseudotsuga menziesii
CCAACTTTGTGAAGTAATAGTCTGTTTTAATATATCCTTACATGAGAGAATTGAATTCATAAATATGCCATTCGAAATAGTCAAAAAGTAGGCTTACTAAATCTAGTCAAATCCCCCATAGGTGCATAAAGCAGTTTCCAAATCTATGAAGATGCTCACGAATTTGCTAATTCAAGTGGGAAAGATAAATAGGGATGGAAATACAACTCATACATTCTTTTATTTGGAGAAAATGGGGGAGGATGATGTGGGCCAAAAACAAGTCAACTACACCTAGTCTAGCTTTTCCTTTTGCCTTAAATCAGAATAAAACAAGGTAGCTTTTCAGAAAAAGTAGATATGCACTTTGGAGGATCTAGAATAAAGTAGACATGATAATTTGGGTTTCCAGGATGTTTCCCAAGAGCTCCATGACTCATTTTTAGCATGTGTTTACTTCTAGGACTTGTAAAAGGCAACTAGCATAGAATGGAATCTAGGAAACTAGGTAATAAAACAAAAATAATTAAATTAATGTCTAAGGTAGGTAACTATGGGTTGATTTTTATAACAATGGGAAGAGAGACTAGTTTTGGTTACTAAGCAAAATAAAAATACATTACATTTTTGGTGTAATCATTGGCTTTCTAGGTGAGACAGATTGAATTTGGCCAAATTTATACTTGAAGAAATTTTAGTGTGTTTGCATTATTTAGCCCATATATAAAATGGCGTTCTAGGGGAAATAAGTAAAAGATGTTTTAATTTCCTTTGGACATGGTCAAATGAATCAAAGTGATGTTCCACCTAAAAAATGCCAGTATATCACTAAACCCAAAGAGGAAGGGGCTCGAAATGTTGATTTGGAAGTAGGAGGTACAAAACTTGGAACACCTATGCAACCATGTGAATTTGTCCTTCTGTACCAATCCATGGACCCAATTCAAGGGGGGAAGTAGGGCTACCTCTTACTAGGAGATTATCTCTCCTTCCAACCTAGGTGTTGACCTACCACCTTCATCATCTTCCAGAAAAAAAAATCTCAAAGCCTATTGATCTATCCTTTGCTTATAAAGCCTCGATATCTGATCCACTGCCTTCCAACTCAACAAAAATTACAACCTCGACATCGAATAAATTGTCAATCTACTTCAATGGATGTATTCCAAGATCTCTTCCCATTCCTTGACACCTTGTAACTTTATAAATACTAGCAACATATCAACATTATACATTGGACCACACTCTGATTTGAAAATTTATGGGATTATGGCCGAGTGAAAAAGAACTGATAGGATGGATTGCTAGTAAATGGAAGAAAAACAGGGAAACTAACCTAAAGTTGGGATCAAAGGGTTTATTCTTTGCAATATCCTCCAATCAAGAACATAAAAAATGTGTGATAGAACAGGGGCCCTGTTTCTTCAATGCATGCCTCTTCATGTGTTTTTGGATAAAAAACTTTAGCCCATAAATGGAGGATTTCTCGAAAGTTCTAGTTTGGATTCATCTATACTCTCTTCCTCCTGAGTACAAGGAATAATAAACTCTTATGGGTATCAAGAATACATTAGAAAAATTCATCATTATATCAAATCTAACTAAAATATGTAGATACACCTCGTTTTCTAGAATATGTGTGCATATGGATGTCTCTAAACCCCTTCTGGATTCAATATCCCTTTTCTTCCAAGATACTTGTTGGTTGTGGTCTCTCATACCCAAGGTTAAACTTATACAACCAACAAAAACCCCATAGGCACTAGTGTTTTCAATACTCTGTGGACAGAGTAAGGTCCAAGATGCGCTTAATAAATTACTCAAAACCTAAATCAGTTCTACGCAGGGAGGGATGGTTTCTTCTCACTCAACATAGTATTAATTATACCTTAAATAATCATCACATTAATTCATGAAAAAGTACTTAACAACTAGTCAAAAAACAATCGATGACAAGTACTCATATAGACATTCCATAGATCATAGTTGGAAATAAAATTTCGTTCTATTACTTAGAAAAAATTAGATATCACCATACAATTCTACAAAACTTAGCTAAACAACTTAAACTTCTACATATATACCTTCTTACTATCAAAACAAACTACAAAGCTACATAACTAAATAGTAGAATAACCCCAACCCTTTACAAAATAAGCCTTATACAGGCTAAGGTTCCCAAAAACTACCAACATCTCCTAGCACACAATTGTAAATAACTCAACACATCGCATAACTGATTATGTCGGAGAGCAGTTGATGTTGGCTTCGCTAGTGCAACGTGCAGGTAACAGGTCCAAAACTTGGGCACCAATAAGCCCCCAACAATAATATGTGGCTCATCTGAATCCATGTGCCTCATGGTTCAAGTGTGGCTACTGATGGAATGTGGGAGCAAAGGTTATTGACAAATATTGAAAACTTGTTTGAATTGGATCAAGTTCGGAGCACAGGTTATTGACAAATATTGAAAACTTGTTTGAAATGGATCAAGTTCGTTGGTGATATCACTGAGTCATTCATTGAACAAGATGACATATTCTTTATTTCTCTTCCCTGATTTAGGCTTTGGTTTCTTGACCACTAGGACAAACTTGTTAGCTTTGAAATGGAGCTCGTACAGGATATCAAAGTGTTTTTTTTCTTGTTCTTGATTTTCAAAAACAACCCTTGCTATATTTTTCTACTATATTTGGATCATTGTCATCTTCTTATTTAGTGCACTAATCTCAGACATGGCCTCCTTCTTGGTTGATTATGTCATCTTCCCCAATATTTTCTTTTTGGCACTCACTTATGCTTCACAATCGTAGATCTGCTTGTCCACATGTTGGATTCCTGGGATGTCCTGCAAATGGTTCCAAATACTAACACTATAGTCAACGACTCAACCCAATGTTGAAACTACTTACTTTGTCTACTCTAGGATCTTTGCCACCTCTTGAATTTGCTTTGCTAACTCCATATTGTTAGATTTTTACTTACAAGCAATTATGTTAGACTTTCATTCATTCAACATGCCATGTCATAATAATTGTATGCATAAGCTGAAAGTAAGACATTCAATAGTAGACACAAAGGAAAAAAGACATATCCTGGAAAAACTCTCTTACGGGAAAAATGTAGCATAAATTCTCCATATAGATTCGTGAACCAAGTACAATGTCACTGTGTTAATGAGAAGCTTAGAGATCTCTTACAAAAATATAGAGGAACTCTAGACAAAACCTAGATCAAGAGATAGATGTCTTCCAATTCTTCTACAACCCAAATCAATCTGCTTCTTAGCTAGAGTGAACCTCTTCCTTGAACTTGCTTGTTGTGTGTGTATACAAAATGAGGTGGGTGACCCCTCTATTTATACTTGTTTTCTAGGTGAATTTTCCTTATGGGATCTACTTGAATTTTTGTGAGGATAAAATATAATATCATTTCATTTCTTGAGCCAACATTACATGTTTTACAAATACAATATAACATTGTTCTTTTTAGGGTTTTACATGACAAATACAATAAGAATATCTTCCAAAGTTTCATCTTACTTCAACACTCCCTCTCAACAAGGAATGTATTCTTTTGATACAATTTTCAACACTTATTTTGTTATCTTGTAATTGACCATTTACTTGTTGACCTTTTCACAAATAGAATCATCACCAGAAGCTTTGAATGAGCAAGCCCTTTACTCACATCATGGATTCAAGATCTCAGTATAGAATCTCACTATTGTGTGTGGCCTCATTGTCCTTTTGGACCTTTCAGGTCATGATGTCTTTCCGGACCTTATGTCATCACGAGACGTCAATCTGATCCATCAAAAACTTGTGCATGCCAAATCTATAAGTTGTGCATCTTCCAGTTTGAAGACTGTAAATTCCAACTCTAGTTGCACATTTTCCAGTCACAAAGACTGTGCATTGTGCCCATGAATGACTACCTATTTCTACCACACATTGTATGTTACTGCCTCCCAAAATTGCATATGTAACTCACTGCTCTCTCTCATGAGGGAAGTCCGTATAGACCACTCCAAGCTCATTGCTAAAGTATTCAAACTTTACCCTTAACAGAGGCTTGGTCAACACATCGGCTATATGCTCATTTGTCACAACATACTAGAGCTTCACAACTCCCTTTTGTAGCATATCACGAATGTAATGGTACTTGATCATGACATTCTTTGACTTTTCATGAAACACGAGGTTCTTTGACAACTTTATGTATCTTTGGTTGTCAAAATAGATATGAGTCACCTCTAACTCAAGATCAAATAGTCCTGTAAGCCACTTTCGAAGCCACATAGCTTCTCCACTAGTTATAGATGTTTCTATATACTCTGCCTCAGTCATACTAAGAGACACACTAGTTTGCTTCCTACTGAGGCACAAAATCATCTAACCCAAGATTGAAGCAACTTCATGAAGTGTTATTCCTGTCGACGACACTACTGGACCAATCTAAATCAACATAGCCATGTAGTCTGATATCACAATCTAAAACATGTATGATTCCATTATCAATTGTACCCTTCAGGTGCCTCATCACATCTCGTGTTCATCAGGTATATCAACAAACCAATCATTTATCTATACGTGGTGGCATCCATTATATTTAAGGAGGTGTCACTCAATAAATTCACGTTTGTCACCATTGGTGTAGGCATGGCATTACAATCCATCATCCCAAATCTCTTCAGAATCTCTACAACATAATTACCTTGATTTAGGAAAATCTCATTTGGTCTCTACCATAGCTCTATATACAAGAAATAGTGCATCATACCTAGGTCTTTCATCTCAAATTTTGCAGCAATATTTCCCTTAAATTTACTGATGAGCTCCTCGACTCCTATCATAACATATCATCTACACATAACAATAATATCATTGGTCCATCAAAACATTCTTCTAGTAAATATTGAGATCTTCTTTACTCTTTGTAAAGCCCAAGCTCATCAGGAAACTGTCAATTCTCCCATATCATGCTCTAGGTTCTTGCTTCAACCCATACAATCCCTTTTTCAACCTGCACAAATGTGTTTACCTGTCATGTGTCTCAATTCCTTGTGGTTGTTCCACATACACTTATTATTCTACTACACCATTCAAGAAAGTTTTCTTCACATTCATTTGGTGTACCTTCCATTTCATCTTTATAGTTATCTCAAGCATATCTCTAATTGAAGTGTATCTAGTCACTGGAGATAATGTCTCCTCATAATCTATACCTTCTTTCTAGGAGAAACCACATGCCATGAACCTTGCCTTGTATTTATTGACATTGTCGTCTATTGAATGTTTCATCTTGTAGATCCATTTGGAAGTCACCACTTACCTCCACATCAAAAGCATCATTCTTCATAATAGACTAATACTCCTCGATCATGGCATCCCTCCATACCTTCTTATAAGTTTCTTATGCATTACTAGAAGGTTCTGCATCAATGATGTCACATGAAAATGCTACATAAATGGAATATGGTCGAGGTATCTTAATTTCTCTTGAGGATCCATCTGGTGCACCATACTTATCTTCATCTTGAATAATTTCTCGAGCCCAAGTTGGTCTTCTCTTATGATTAATAATATATTGACGTGGATCTGTAGGTATCTATGGTTATTCCATATCCTAGTCCTCTAGAACATGTTCTTCTGGAGCATCATCATTTGCGCTCGTCTCTGCAACTCTGGGAGCTACAGTCTCTTCGTCATGGACCTCATCTAAATGAGTCTCCCTGAATATTCTAAATGTTGCATCCTCATCGAAGGTAACATATCTTTTAATCTCAATATTCATGTAAGTAGTGATATAAACTATATATGCCTTCAATGTCTCACTATATCCAACAAATATCCCCTTCTTTCATGAAGCATCCAACTTTGATATTTTTTCCTTAAGAAAATGCACTTACACCAAATAGCCAAATATCTTCAAGTGGATGCCTTTTGTATTTGATCCTGTAAACATCTCTTCTAGTGTCTTGTTCCCATGTGCACTATGGGAGATTATATTTTGCACATATACAACATTCCTTGTCGCTTCTTCCCATAGGTTCATCTGTTGAAATATTGTAACTTCAAAGGATATTCTAAATGTATTTTATTGGTGTACCCCAAGGGAGATGTTATTATTCCTCCGTCGGGATGTTACTATTGTAATTGGTCATCATATAGTCATGAGCTAAAGCCTGCATTGCAAGTCAGGTCAATAGTACCACAATGAATAATACAAAATACTATTTTGAGTCTTCCTAGGTGAAGTCGGCCTAGACAGTTTAGTGGGGCCGACTTGTTTAGGGTAAAATCCAGTTGACATAAAGTGTATAAATAGAGGAGTTTTGTTCCTCATTACAACACAGACTCACTCACTTGAGTAGCTCATAGGAGTGAGAGAGAGAAAGAGAGAGAGATCAACAAGGAGGATAATACATGTTTTGGGGTTTTATATTATACATCTTATACAAAGGAAGTTTTGTTGGGTTTTCTTCCACTAGAGGGTTTCCCATGATAAATATTGTGTATATCTTGTGTTTGTGTTTATTTCAATGGTTCTGCATATGCTACTGATGTGAATTTGATTAAACACTAATGATATTTATTCTATAAAATGAAATTTTTAACATGGTAACAGAGCTATCCCGAATAAGACAGCTTTCACAAGGTGAAACTCTCTCTCCTCTCCCTCTGGAAGAAATTAGGGTTTCTACAAAAGTTTGGAATTTGGAAGATATGCTTGCATAGAAAGTTGTGCCTCCCTAGAGCACATCTATTGAGCCCAGGATCAAATTTTTTTGGTGGTTTAATATCTTGGAAATCCAAACCCTAGTTTGGCCCTAAACCAGAAAACTGCAAAAAACCAAAATCGAAAATTCTGCATAAATTGGAACCTCACAAGTAGGATTTGAAGGGTGAATATTTTGGATCTCCAGAAATCAGTTGGACCAACCCACTTGCCTCATTCAATTGCATCTCCTGGTAAGTTAAGCTTTTCATTTTGATAAATTTAAATTTTAGTGACCTCCTGGATAGGATGGCCCCAAGCACTAAGCTTGAGGACAAATTGGAAGGCATAGAAAATATCCTAGCATGGAAGTATAGGATTAATCTCATTCTGAAAGAGAATGGTATTGATAAGTACATCAGGGATGAAGTTGCAGAACCAATAGAAGTTGAAGCTAAGGAGAATAATGAACAATACCTAATCAAGGCAATGAGGATCATTATCGATTCTATCAAAGATCACTTGATCCCTCAAGTGTCATCTAAGAAGACACCAAAGCAAATGTATGATGCACTTTCCTAAATGTATGAGGGAAGGAACATCAGCATAAAGATGAATTTGAGATCTCAATTGAAGAGCACCAAGATGAGTAAAGGAGAATCAATTCAAGATTAGTTCACAAGGGTCTCCCAGTTCAGGTAACAACTAAGTGCTATTGGAGACACCCTTGATGAGGATGAACTAGTTATGACTACTCTCAATGGTCTCACTAGACCTTGGGATTCATTCATACAAACTCTGTGTGCCGTAAAAGAAAGTATGAATTTTGACATGGTATGGGAAGATTTCATTCCAGAAGAAGCTAGAGTAGCTAACAGAGAATATCTACTCAGAGAAGATGACCAAGCTCTAGCCATCCACATGCATACTAAAGGAAGAAAACAATCAAAATTCAAGAAGGGTAATCATAAACCTTCAAACAAGAAGTTTCAAAAGAAAAGAGAAAACAATTAGAAGAAAGATTACTCAAAGTATCAATGTTATAACTGTCGTAAGATATGACACCTTGCCAGAGAGTGTCCATCACCAAATAAGAACAACAACAAAAGATATCATGCTCATCTAGTTGAATATGCGGATAAAGAAGAAAGAACTCGAAAGAGACTGACAAAAGAAGAATATGTAGAAGAATATTTACTATTCTCTGCACTCTCTGGGCCTGTAGCACCTGGAGAATATACATGGCTTATTGATAGTGGTGCTTCAAAGAAAGTGATAGGGAAGAAGCAAACTCTGTCAAGACTCAAAGAAAAGATCTCTCCTTGGAAAGTGACATTAGGAGATGAATATCAATATCCCATCAAAGGTATTGGTGAATCAAGCTACAAGATTGACTATGGGACTTCCATGAAGATGAAGGAAGTACTCTATGTACCAGGTTTGAAAAACAACTTACTTTCCATCTCATCTCTAGATAAGAAAGGATATAGAGTTGCTTTTATAGATGTACAAGTACTTATGTGGTCCAAAGGAAAGACACTTGAAGATATTGTGGTCATTCGAGAAGAAGGAGGACTGTACAAACTCAAAGCACATCCAGATACAGTGCTTGTCCATGAGACTACTAGCTCAAGTGAACTATGGCATAGGAGGCTTTCTCACATCAACTACAAAGCACTGCCCTATGTGAGCAGGGTAGTAACAACGTTACCATATATGAATATTGATCATGAGGGAACTTGAAAAGGATGTGCAAAAGGAAATAACATCAAGAATCCCTTTCCAAAAAGTGAAACAAAGACTAAAGGTACATTGGAATTGATTCATTCTGATGTATGTGGTCCTATGCCTTCCGTATCATTAAGTGGATATGAATACTATGTCACATTTATTGATGAGTATTCAATCAATACATGGATATAATTCTTGAAGAACAAGAGTGAAGTGTTCAGTAAATTCAAGGAATTCAAAGCCTTAATAGAGAACCATTCAAGAAGAATCAAGACATTGAGATCAGATAATGGTGGAGAATATACTTCAAAAGAATTTGAAGCATTCTACAAGGAGGTTGGAATCAAGAGGGAACTAACCACTCTCTGTAATCCTCAACAAAATGATGTTGTGGAAATAAAGAATATAACTATTATGGAAGTTGTGAAAAGAATGAATCATGACCAAGACCTCCCCATGCACCTAGAGGTTGAAGCAACAAGAACGATCGTATATGTGCAGAATATATTATCTCATAGTGCTCTTGGGTTCAAGACTCCTGAAGAGATGAATACAGGAAAGAAACCTAAAGTGAGCTATCTCAAGATATTTGGTTGTCCAGTATATGTACATATTCCGAAAGAGAAGAGAACCAAGTTGGATCTTTCTAGAAAGAAGGGAATATTTGTTGGATACCGTGAATTTTGTAAAGCCTTCAGGATATACATTTCAGGATTTCATCATATCGATGTTAGTAGGAATGTAACATTGGATGAAAAGATAGCTCTTAAGATATCCAGAAGGTGTCAGATTAAAGAAGTACATGAAGAGGATGTACCTCCCAGAATGATAGAAGTTGAACCCTCTCCTGAAATAGTAGGATCTGAAGATCATGATATACTAGAACCTCAGGAACCCCCTACTATGTATATGTCTCGAAAGAGAAAACCTACTTGAGTAAGATAAATCATACAAGAAACAGAGAGATATGGAGATCCATAAGGCTCCACAAGAACAAGCAAAATATCAAAGCCATACTCCATCTATGTAGCTTTGATGTGTGACCTTGTAGATCAAGAACCCACTAGCTACTAGGAAGTTGCACAAAAGAAAGTGTGGGTGGAAGAATACCAGTTGATAATGAAGAATGATGTTTGGGATATAGTACCCAAACCATAAAACAAGAGTGCAGTATATTTGAAATGGATCTACAAGATAAAACGTGCTACTAATGGAAGTATTGAAAAGTACAATGCAATATTTGTGGCTAGATGATTCCCTCATAAACAAGGGATTGATTATGAAGAGACATTTGCTCCAGTAGCAAGGCAGACTTCCATAAGAACCATCATGGAACTTGCTTCCATGATTAAGTGGTATCTACACCAGATGGATGTAAACATATCTATGGAAATTGAACCCAAGTGATAGAACAATTGCACTCACAAAATTGCTAATCAAACATGCAAATTTACACACAAAGGAGACTGAAATTGGAGCATAACACTAATCTGTATTGAATAAGTGTACAATAGCCAACCTTGTGAATTAATAGGCTGCTACAATATCTAATTACATGAGAGATTCGAATGCATAAGGATGCCATTCGAAATAGTCAAAAAGTAGGCTTACTAAATCTAGTCAAATCCCCCATAGGTGCATAAAGCAATTTCCAAATCCACTTAGAGGCTCATGAATTGGCAAAGTCAAGTAGGAAAGCTAATAAGGAATGGAAAGACAACTCATACATGCTTTTATTAGGAGAAAAGGATGGAGGATGATGAGGGCAAAAAACAAGTCAACTACACCTAGTATTACTTTCCCTTTTGCAATAAATCTCAATAAAGCAGGCAACTTAGCAGAAAAAGTAGATATGCGCTAGGGAGGATCTGGAATAAAGTATACATGCTAAATATAGTTTCCAGGAGGTTTTCCAAGTGCTCCATGACTCAATTTTTGCAAGTTTGACTTCTAGGACATGTGGAAGACAACTTGCATAGAGTGGAATATAGGAAACTAGGAAAATAAGACAAAAATGGATTAATTAATGTCTAAGGTAGCTAACTATGGATTGATTATTCTAACACCCCCCCTTAAGCCTGAATTTATAAGTAAATATCAGAAAACTGTAGGGCCCAGCAATAATGCTTAGTCACCCTTTACATACTGCATGTCCATTTAACCAAGGAAAGAGGCAAAAACCCAGTGGGAAAATCCTCCCTTAAACATGGACAGTAAAACAAAATTTAAAAATCTTGTCATCAATCATGCTTCACAGCATGATAAAAAATCCCTAGCAGTGATTTGAGATTGCTGAATGTCTTCTCACAAAAAATTTTGGTGAAGATGTCTGCTATTTGTTCTGAAGATGCACATAAGAGTAGGTGAATGGTGCCAACATGCACAAGCTGTCTGATGTAGTGCATATGGATCTCAATGTGTTTGGTTCTCTGTCTCTGAACT
>LPNX010172022.1:0-14809 GCA_001517045.1 Pseudotsuga menziesii
CAGGTGCCGGTCTTGTCAAAGATTTTGCCAAATCTAGAAACTTAATGAGGCCTGCCGCCAAATCTACGGTAAGGGATACCGGTCATTTCCTCATTAACTGCCTGCCAGACCATGACTTGACGGTCCACTGTTAGTTTCCAAACTGGACACGTGGCACGGTGACACGTCGCATTGTTGCGATGTAACTTCCTTGTCACCTGCGCAACCAAACGATGTCAAAATTTTTTATTTTTTTTATTTATATATATATATATATTTTTTTTGAATCGCGCTGGTGCGATTCCTCCTGACTAGGCTGTCTGCCGGTGTAGAGTAGTTCCCGGTGCGATGCCTCCTTTCAACTACACTGGGCATCTGCACCTCTATAAACTGTTCATGCTAGGAAGGAGATGTGGGGAGGTTGTCACTGTAGAGCTTAAGCCTACTGCCATTAATCCATGTGGGAAGAAGCTCCCCGTTCAACTGGCTGAGTTGAACAGCACCTCCTTCTGTGACTTGCTGTATCTGATATGGCCCCAGCCAATGTGTTTTGAACTTCCCTGGAAACTTCAGGAATTCGCTATCATACAGGAGCACTAGGTCTCCGATCTAGAAAGTCTTATTCTTAATGTGTCTATCATGCCAGGCTTTTTCTCGTGCCTTCTGCACTTTCTGATGGAATCCGGCGATGAATCTGTCTTCTTCCAAGGTAAGCAGCTGTGTTAACCGTTCCTCTACCGTGGCTATATCAGTCATCCCGGTAATCTGAGCGAATCTTAAGCTAGGAAGAATATACTCCATAGGCATAACAGCCTCCTGTCCATATACCAAGCTGAAAGGTGTGTGTCCCGTAAGTTTCTTGCATGTGGTTCTGTATGCCCATAGAACAGCGTTAACTCTAAGATCCCAGTCATTCCTTTGGTTATTGCAGATCTTCGTGAGAGCATTTTCTAAAATCTTATTGAAGCCCTCCACTGCTCCATTAGCGTGCGGATGGTAGGGAGTGCTCTTATAGTGCTGAATATGGAATTCTTCTGTTAATGCCTCAATAGTGCTGTTAAAGAAGTGTGTGCCTTGATCACTCATCAAAATTACTGGGCATCCAAACCTGCTGATGATGTTTTCAAAAAGGAACTGTGCAGCTGTAGCAGCATCACAATTTCTTACCGCCTTGGCCTCCGCCCATCTGGTGAGGTACTCTGTTCCATTGATGATGTATCTCGCACCAGTGCGCTTCCCGGGTAGGTTGATTGGACCCACAAAATCGATAGCCCATTTGTCGAATGCGCGCAGCGTGACCTGCGGTCGCAGCGGCATTTCATCGCGGCGCGAGGGTTTTCCGACCCTTTGGCAGATATCGCAACATCTGCAGAAGTCCTCTGTGTCTTTATGCAGTGTAGGCCACCACAACCCTGCGTCTAGAATTTTCTGCGCAGTCGGTTTTCCTGCAAAATGTCCTCCTGCGGTTCCTGAATGAGCCTCTTTGATAATAGTGTCTTTCTCGTGTGGCATCACGCATCTTCGCAGAACTTCATCTGGACCTAACTTGTATAGGTATCCTGCAATGAGGGTGAAGTATGCTGCCTTAACAACCAACTGCTTCTTTTGCTGTTTAGTAAAGTCATCAGGTGCTACTCCTGTGGTGAGGAATTGAATAATGTCGGCATAGTATTCATCTGCAATCTGTATGGAAAACAACGGCGCATCTGGCAGATTGTCTTCTAGGTTACTGGGCTCTTCTCCTGAGTCTAGCCGCGACAGATGATCTGGTCCTGCATTCAGTCTGCCTAGTTTCACAATGATTTCAAAATCATACTCCTGGAAGAGGAGTAACCATCTGCAGATTCTCCCCCCTAACACTGGTTTATTGACTAGGTACTTCAATGCAAAATGATCAGTAAAGATTTTAAACGAGGCACCCAATAGATAGTGCCTGAACTTCTGCAATGCATATACCATAGCTAAACCCTCCCTTTCTGTTGTGGTGTAGTTCTTTTCTGCTGTTGATAACTTTCTGCTGGAATATGCGATGGGATGGTCAAGATCCCCTTCTCCTGGCTGGGTTAAGACGACTCCTAATGCGATGCCAGATGCATCCACATGTACATGGAAAGGCTTAGTCCAATCCGGAAATACTAGGATGGGTGCTGTAACCATCTTCTCCTTAAGTATGTCTAGGCTCTGCTGGCATTCCTCGTTCCATAGGAATTTTACATCTTTTTTTAGCAATTTATCCATCGGCGCTGTAATCTTTGCGTAGCCCTTGATGAACTTTCTGTAGTACCCGGTATAACCAAGTACTGTCCTTAGTTGCTTGACTAAATTAGGTGCTGGAAGGTTTACAATGATAGCGATCTTGGCGGGGTCTACCATCAAGCCTTGTTTGCAGACAATGTGACCCAACAAGATACCAAATGGTGCACAGAATATACATTTTTTCAAGTTTAAAAAGATCTGGTACTGCCTACATTTTTCTAACATCAGTCTTAGATCGCCTATGTGCTTATTGATTAACCCAAATACAGTCCAATCATCAAAATATACTTCCAAAAATTTATGAATGTATTCTTTAAATACAGCAACTACTACTCTAGAAAATATAGCTGGTGCATTCTTAAGACCAAAGGGCATTACCGTATACTGGAACGAGCCCCACTCTGTTGCAAATGTGGTCTTGGATCGATCTTCTGGGTGTATTCTGATCTGGTGGTAGCCTGAAAACCCGTCAGTGAAGGAGTAGACCTCTTGTCCTCCCACGTTGTCTAATACTTCACCAGTGAACGCTGTTGGAAATGGATCATGAAGTGATGCATCATTGAGTTTTCGCAGATCAACACAGATCCTTATGTCCCCTTTTGTTTTCTTCTCTTGTACTACCATAGGGCTAACCCATTCGCTTTCCTCTACTGGTTCAATGATGCCTGCTGTTAGCATTTTATCAATTTCGTCCTTTACCTT
The DNA here is from genome assembly GCA_001517045.1 of Pseudotsuga menziesii. Taxonomy (NCBI): domain Eukaryota; kingdom Viridiplantae; phylum Streptophyta; class Pinopsida; order Pinales; family Pinaceae; genus Pseudotsuga; species Pseudotsuga menziesii. Next base: position 2,938 of record LPNX010172022.1, read on the forward strand.
TTCTTTGTATCGCGGGTTCAATCTGTATGGACGCTGCTTAACTGGTCTAGCATCCTCCTTTAGTGGTATCCTCATGACTCCCAAGTCTCCAACTATTCCCTTCATCTCTGTGAACTTGGTGGGAAATAGGTCTTGATAATTATGTAGCAGATCTGCAATCTGTCCAACTGTTTCATCATTCCAGTAGTCTCCAATAGAGGCAAACTTAGGTTCTTCGTTTGTGCAAATATTGATCTTTTTAATCTTGATGGGCTCGGTGATCGCTGGAATCTCTAGCTATGGTCCCTCCACTTCGCGAGTGCCTTCTGATTCTGGAATGTTGGTATTGCGAGGATCCTCATCTGCTTCCTCTGATTCTGATGTGAAGTTATAGCATTCCAATGCCTCTTCTAGCTGGATAGTCCACTCAGGTTGGACTGGTACTGAGATAGTGTGATCCTCAAAAATCTTTGTCTTGATGATATCTAGGGCCTGAGCAACACTTGGATGTTCTGATTCAAATGCAAAGGTGAGTAGGAAGCTGTCTGTCATAAGCGGCCATGTGGTTGTTCCCTTGCGCAGCTCGGTCTCTGAATACCAATTCCTTGGAATTGTGTCCAATGTGTGAATGAATCTATGAACCCATTCGTCCTCTGGAATGTCCGACCAGTTCTGTTCACATATCTGAATGTGTACCCTGGGGTCAGTTTCGCCTCTGTACTTGTGCTGAGCATACCTTCTGTCATCAGAAAATATGATCGCCATCATTCTTTTGATGTTATCCCATGATGCGATATTTTCTTTATGCGCATACCACCATCTTGCAGGTGTGGCTCTAACTGCAAGGTCCAAAGCTGCGATCCTCTGCTCAGGGGGAGTTTGTTGCTCAAATTGTTCGAGGAAATCTTGGATGTCTGTCAGACCATGATATGATGGAGTCTCAGCGATCTCGGCACCAATCCATCGCAGTGACTTACTTATAAACGCACATCTGCGCGATGATACTTCGTACAGTCTGTTCTGCCAGTTTTCTAGACCAGCATCCGAATCCGATGCGCATGAGTTGTCGCATTGCCAACTAATATGCCCTTATGCAGTGGGATTGATATAGTCATTCTGGTTTGCTGTCATCTAGTAGAGACTCTCCATATTACGTGCCTCTTCTTCTGCTCGGATAGGTTCGATATATCTAGGTCCTTGGTAAGGGTCCAGTGGTGCGATGACCCGGATCTGCGCATCCTCAAAGGTCATTTGTCTTTTCTTTAGGTCAATGACAGCTTTGCTGCCAATTGCGCAATCAATACTCAATAGTGCTGGGTATGGTCGACTGTCACCAATGATTTCTATAACCTCAAAGTCCACAAAAGTACAAACTCCGTCAATATCATCTGGCACCTGCGATAGTCAACCCAATGGTGATACTCGCTACTGATTAGCTAATCTCATGGAGGAATCATGGAGGAATCATGCCCAGCTCGGGGGTGGCAGCGTTGCTGAGAGATTGATGAGCAAGCTGGCCTATGGTTGGGTGGAACGTTGCAGCAATGTAGCTGGTTGCGAGTGAATTCTTCATCAAGAGATAAGTGTTGCTGTTTACTTCACCTCTGCAATTTATATACTGTATTATGTGAAAAGATGAACATGTTCAATGCTGTAAATGTGTTTGTGTTGCTTCCGCTGTATGATTGAGGAGTTTGCATCTATGTATGCATGTTCAGCTTTTAATTTCAGCATTTGATTTCTTTGATTATGTTCATGGGGCTATTTTCCCGGCGGTGTTTGTTGATTCGTCGCGTCCTCTTCGCCGGTTGAGGGACAGGGACGTGACAGTGATGAGGAGGAGGAGGAGGAGGATTAGGACGAGGATGATGATGATGACGACGACGATCAGGAACAATGATGATGATGATGATAGGTTTAGTTGAAACTTTGTTTTGATTTTATTTCCAAGCATTTGCAATTGAATGATGATGATGAACAATGATGATGAGGAGGAGGAGGATGATGACAATGATGATGAGGAGGAGGAGGAGGATGACAGTGATGATGATGAGGATGATGACTATGATGATGATGAGGATGATGATGATGATGATGATGATGATGATGACGGCGATGATGATGATGGTGATGGCGAACAATGATGGTGATGATGACAATGATGGTGAGGATGAGGATGAGGAGAAGGAGGAGGAGGAGGAGGATGACAATGACGAACAATGTCGATGATGATGATGATGACAATGATGATGATGAGGATGATGACTATGATGATGAGGATGATGACAATGATGATGAATAGGATGAGGATGATGAGGATGATGAGGATGAGGATGTTGATGATGAAGATGATAATGATGAGGGGGATTTTAATGGCTATGATGATGAACAATGATGGTGATGATGATGATAATGATGAGGATGATGATCACGATGACTATTACTATGATGAAAGTGATTATCATGATGATGATGATGATTGTGATGATGAGGATGATCATGTTGATGACGAAGATGATGAGGATGATGAGGATGATGATGACTATGAAGATGACTATGAGGATGAATAATGATCGCGATGATGATGGTGATGATGAACAATGATGATGATGATGATGACGACGATGATGAGGAACAATGATGATGATGATGATGATGATAAGGATGATTTCAATGATGATGATGAGGATGATGACTATGATGATGAGGAGGAGGATGAGGATGATGATGAGGATTACAATGATGATGAACAATGATAGTGATGATGATGAGGACAAGGATTATGATGATGATGACGACGATGAGGAACAATGATGATGATGATGATAGGTTTAGTTGAAACTTTACTTTGATTTTATTTCCAAGCATTTGCAATAGAATGAGGAGGAGGAGGAGGAGGAGGATGACAATGATGATGATGAGGATGATGACTATGATGAGGAGGAGGAGGATGACAACGATGATGATGATGGTGAATAGTGATGGTGATGATGACGATGATGATGAGGATGATGATGATGATGAGGATGATGACGATGAGGATGATGATGACGACGAACAATGTTGGTGATGATGAGGAGGATGATGGTGATGATGATGATGAAAAATGTTGGTGATGATGATGATGAGGATGATGACAATGATGGTGATGAGGATGATGAGGACGATGACAATGATGGTGATGAGGATGATGACTATGATGATGAGGACGAGGATGATGATGATGATGACGACGATGACAATGATGATGAACAATGATGCTGATGATGATGAGGATGAGTATGAGGATGACGATGATGATGATAGGTTTATAATATATTGTAGTGGTGATGATGATGATAGGTTTTAGACAATATTGTAAAAATACTTGAAATAATCATGAATACAAAGTCATCATTGAATAATGTTAGTCATTAAATGAAATAAATGTTAGTGAGTAAATGCTCTAAATGTTAGACAGGGGCGTGCACGTTTAGGTTTGTGTGCGCATCAATGCACGCACACGGTCTTATACATGTGTGCGCATGATTAAAGGCGTGTGCACGAATCTGTTAGTAGGTAAAAAAATAGAGTTTTGAATTCCCGGGATTGCTACCTATTTTCACGGGTTTTCTTTTGCTATTCACGCGTTTTGTGCTCCTGAACTGTGCAATTTGGCTCACAATCCACCACCACTCTTTGATCTATTGGATAGAATCTCAGTCTTGGAATCTAACAAACATATTCAATGGTCCTGGAAGTTAGTGGAAAGATTCACGCTACAAGTTTTCATTAGAAGAAGAGATCATTTTGAATAGGTATGGTGAATTGTAAATAATTGTTTTAATTCACAAGTTTTTAGATCATTTCATTGATTTATGTTTTATGATATGCCTACAACAATATCTATCTCATAGACAACATTTAATTTCACAAGAATAAATCCCAACTTCACATATAAACAAGTCTCATATTCTCCATACAAGATGAAGTATGACATGTTAACTAATTTACATTTGCACATGAATATATTTTGATTTTACACAATGATGGAATAAATGAAGTTATATCTTAAGACTCTTCGATTTAAAAAAAAAAAACCTTTGAAGTAATCATGGGAGAGGCTCCATATTGAATAGTTCACCAAGTTGTCCATATTCTCTATACAATATGAAGTATGCAATGTAGACCAATAACCATTTGCACATGAATATATTTTGATTTCCCACAAGGATGGCATAGATGAGGTTCTCTATTGAGACTCTTCAATTTTCATAAAAACCTTGGAAGCAATCATGGGAGAGGGTCCATATTGAATAGTTCACCAACTTGTCCATGCTCTCCTCTTCATGTTAGATTTATCATAAAATGCCTTTGATCTTGACAGGGAAGCCTCTACCTCAATGATTTCTCCTTTTTTCGAGGCATTTGCAACCAACTCATTTCACTCATCTTCTTTTGACTTCCAATACTTTTTGAACACAAAGGAAGTCACAATCCTATAGTTGTAATACCTGCAAACATGACTATCTTTACTTGACTCAAATAGAGTATAGAAATGAAAATTTGGTCCAAACATAAAGAGAAACCTTTAAAAGATTATGTATCAATGCCAATAATTAGCATATTAACATATCTGTAATTTAGTTATTTATGTTGGAATGCATCATGTATCTTGTATAATGGAACTAATACCTTATTTGTTGCTTCTTATGCAGGGGTAAACCTCGTAGTTTTGATAAAGAAACTTTTGGATATGGGAAACTCATGTAACAGAGCAAGAAAAACTAGAAGGAATATTCCCATTGAGTCAATAATTAGAATTTAATGATAAAGTAGAAGGTATAACACAAAGCAAGGTCAAAGAGTTGTTCATGTTGAAGAGATACAGTTTCTATAACATTTATTCTATCCTTTTTTGGAGAAATATAGTTCACCCCCAATATTTGTTGTGTTGGACCCAAAGCCTTCATTGAAAATTGACTTCCCAAGCCCTTACTAAACCTTTTAATAATGCTCTTACCATGCCCAATAATTAGCATGTTATCCCGGACCGAGAGTGACCAAGTGTCCTTGAACAACATTTTCATGCGACTTGCAACTCGACATAACTCAATAACCAGAGGTCGGATTGATGATCCGTCGACTCTGTTGGTCTCCTGGCATGCCATTACCTCTATAGGGCCCTCTCCATTGTGTTTGCATGCCCTAGTGACTCCATGTTGAATCGGTTTCATAAACTAGGGTTTTACCTAGTTTCCTTCAATGCAACTCTCACATTGGTGGTCAACTCTGAAAAACCCTCCTCCATTCCAGTCTTGGTGGTGTTCCCATGTCGAAATCGGCCATACACACCTGTTGGAACCAATGGCATGCAATCTTGCTGCTCTTTTTGGTTTTTCGCTCTCGGACCAAGAGTGACCAAGTGTCCCTGAACGACATTTTCATGTGACTTGCAGCTCGACATAACTCGACAACAGGAGGTCGGATCAATGATCCGTTGACTCCATTAGTCTCCTAGAAATCCATTACCCCTAGTGGGCCCTCTCCACTAGATTTTCATGGCCCAATGACTCCACTGTGCATCGGTTTTGTAAACTAGGGTTTTGCTCAGTTTCCTTTAATGCAACTCTCACACTAGTGGGTCAAATTTGAAAAACCCTCCTCCATGCTAGTCTTGGTGGTGTCCCCATGTTAGCATTGACCATACACACCTGTCAGAGACAACAACATGCAATCTTGCTGCTCCATTTGTTTTTTTACTCCCAGACCGAGAGTTACCAAGTTTCCCTAAATGAAATTTTCATGTGACTTGCAACTCGACATAACTCGAAAATCATAGGTCGGATCGATGAGCCATTGAATCTATTGGCCTCCTAGCATGCCATTACCTCTACTCGGCCCTCTCCACCATGTTTTCGTGACCCAATGACTCCACTGTGCATCGGTTTCATAAACTAGGGTTTTGCTCAATTTCCTTCAATGCAACTCTCGCACTGGTGGGTCAACTCTAAAAAACCCTCTTCCATGCCATTCTTGGTGGTTTTCCCATGTCGACATTGTCCATACACACCTGTCGAATCGAATGGCATGCAATCTTGCTGCTCCGTTTGGTTTTTCACTCCCGGACCAAGAGTGACCAAGTGTCCCTGAACGACATTTTCATGCGACTTGTAACTTGACATAACTCGGAAACCAGAGGTCGGATCGATGAGCCGTTGACTCCGTTGGTATCCTAGCATGCAATTACCTCTAGCGGTCCCTCTCCACCACGTTTGCATGGCACAGTGACTCCACCGTGCATCGGTTTGGTAAACTAGGGTTTTGATTAGTAGATTTATTGATGTTGTAATTTGTTGTAATAAGAGGTTCTAGATATGTTATATGCTTGGAAATAGTGCCCTAAAGGGATGTATCTTCATGGTGTTAGTGTACACTTGGACTACGGTTTATTTTGTTGGGTTGCCTTGTGATATTAGGATGAAGATAAGTGAAATATTGGACCATAGTGACCACCTTCACACACATGTTGAGGAGAACAAATGAGCATAGTAACCACCATGATACACATATTGAGGATAAGCATTGCAGCATTGTACCCACCTCTGACAAATATGTCGAGGAGCATTGGGAACAAGAAGATGTGGTACACAACTAGAGGAGGAATGCATTACATGATGAAACTTGGATATGCATAAGGACATTAGGGTTTATATATGTAAGTAAACCTTAGAGAAGGAGATATAATACTAGAGGAATTGATGGTTGTCTTGCAGAATCTATAACTCTTGTTGTCAATGCAAAGGAGGTAGAATTAGGGTTCCAACCCTGTAGAAGATACAAAGAAAAGAGCTAATGTCTTTGGTGATATTGCAGTCGAGTTCTTGTGTGATATATGGAGGTTAGGGAAAGACCATGGAAAACTTAACTTGATAAGTCTCCGGCTTCTTTTGTTTCCTTGCTTAGAAGAAGATTTTTTTAAGTTTAGTTGATTTTCCATGGAGGTCTTGGTGCTTGTGTTCATGCAATAGAAAAAGACCTAGGGTTTGAGGAATCATCCTAGGATAGACATGTTGATGTCGAAACTAGTGCTAGACTTGTCTAAAATGCCATGTGCTTCTATGATGAAAGATGATTAGGGTTTATAAACCCTAACGAGGAAAACAATTATAGTGTGGATACCTTAATGCATGCTAGGTTTTCATGAACTACAATCTCAATGAGACTTGCATACTAGGGTTTCATGAACTACAATTGCATGCTATAACTAGGGATGAGAAGTTATCAGATGAAACACATGTACATATACAAATTGAAAACCAACTAGGGTTTTGTGAACTACAATTGCATGCTATAATTATTGTTGAGAAGTTATGATATGGAACTAGGGTTTTGTGACCTCTTTAAAAGCTATGAGATGGAAGTAGAAACACATGTACATGTAAAAATCCAAACCCAACTTGGCTTTCATGAACTACAAATTGCATGCTATAACTAGAGTTGAGAATTTATGAGATGGAAATATGGATTTATGAGCTCTTTACAAGTTATGAGATGGAAAAGAGAAACACATATACGGTTTCATGAACTACCATTGCATGCTAGGGTTTCATGAACTACAATATCATTAAGACTTTCATACTAGGATTTCATGAACTACAATTGCATACTAGGGTTTCATGAACTACAATTGCATGCTTTAACTAGGTTTGAGAAGTTATGAGATGGAAATATGGATTTATGAGCTCTTTACAAGTTATGAGATGGAAAAGAGAAACACACCTACAATTTCATGAACTACCATTGCATGCTAGGGTTTCATGAACTAAAATCTCGTTGATACTTTCATACTAGGGTTTCATGAACTACAATTTCATGTTATAGTTTCATGAACTACAAATTGCATGCTATAACTAGGGTTGAAAAGTTATGAGATGGAAGTAGGGTTTTATGACCTCTTTACAAGTTATGAGATGGAAAAGAGAAACACACCTACGGTTTCATGAACTACCATTGCATGCTAGGGTTTCATGGACTACAATCTCGTTGAGACTTTCATACTAGGGTTTTATGAACTACAATTGCATACTGTGGTTTCATGAACTGCAATTGCATGCTATAGTTGCATGATCTACAATTGCATGTTATAACTAGGGTTGAAAAGTTATGAGATGGAAGTAGGGTTTTATGACCTCTTTACAAGTTATGAGATGGGAAAGAGAAACACGCCTATGGTTTCATGAACTACCATTGCATGCTAGGGTTTCATGAACTACAATCTCGTTGAGACTTTCATACTAGGGTTTCATGAACTAAAATTGCATGCTATAACTTGCATTGAAAATGGCCCTCCTCGTCATGTTTTCATGGCCCAATGTGTCTATATATCACTAAGAAAGCACATGTTGCGGCATTATATTATTGATGTACTAGAATATAAGTGAACAACCTGCATAATAAAACTAGGGTTGACATATTGAGACATGGAACTACAAACTAGGGTTTTATGAAGTCTTTAGGTTTGAAGATCAAATTAGACTGGTTAGTATCATTTAAGTAGAAACCAAATGGCCATATAGCCCTAGGCTACACTTACAAATTGAAAACCAAATAGGGTTTCATGAACTACAAATTGCATATTATAACTAAGGTTCACAAGTTATGAGATGGAACTAGGGTTTTATGACCTCTTTAGGTATATATATCATTAGATTGGTTAGTATCATTTAAGTAAAACCCAAAAGGCCCTATACCTAGGCTATGCACATACATGAAATAATTTTATTGGGATTAATATGAACTACTTACTATTTCATATGTTCACAAATGCAAATACCAATGTGTGCAAATGCTAGGAACAATACTCAAATTATCAAATTGTTACAATTGAATTAAACCCTAGGTTATGAATTGAATTTCTTTTTTATCCTAAACCCTAGCTAACACTATTGTAATTGATGAATAGTTACATGCTAGACTTACCTAAAATGCTAACCCTAGCTAGACTTGCCTAAAAGCCATGTGCTTCTATGATGAACGATGATTAGGGTTTATAAACCCTAACAAGGAAAACAATTATATTGTGGAGATTTGAATTTTAGCTTATATTATATTTATGATTGGGTAAATTCTAGCATTGGTTATGCATGCTAATTTGAGATAATTTTGGGTTGAATTGGTTAAGTAAACTTTAATGGTGTTTATTTTGTTAGATATCCTAAGTGCAGACCTTTGGATAGGTCATCATGCACTTGTGTAGGCCATCAAGATGATGACTAAGGAAAATCCTCTGAAATAAAAGAAACTTGATAGCCAAAATGACCCTTCAAACCATGATTGTACACCCAAAGAGAACATGCTGCTACCAAAGGAAGTATCAATAGGGATGACAATATAGGAAGTGAGTGGGTAAGATAGGAAGGAAAGAAAGTGACCTTAGGCTATGATAGGTGGGTAAAAAGGTTATTAGGGCTGCCCTAAATAGGATATTACCTTTCATGGTTTCCTCATTAATTATAAATACCAGGTTATGCATGGTAACCTTTAAACTTCAGTTAGGGTTAGGGTTTCCTAATGGATTCTAAACCCTAGGTTATGCATGCTAACCCTTTAATCGTTAAAATTGCAACAAGTACAATAGCTCGTTAAAATTGCAAGTGATCAATAGATCGTTATAGAAGACACATATTCATGAACTTGTTTCATGTTTTATTTGTCAAGGAAGAACAATTTTGATGGGATGTTTGAATTTCAATTATGCATGTGGTTGAAGCATGTTAGTGGTGTTGATGGGATGTTACCATCATATCGTACAAAGTCAACCTCTCTTGCAACCGACATAAAAGTATTTCCAGCCAAGCATTTAACATTATGACAGTCCTATATTTCACTTTTCAGCTAACGAGGAAAAAGGTACAATCTTTTTAAGTAAACATCAATGATAAACAAGTTTATAAGTGACAAGTTTCCAAGCCAATGGGACTATTAAACCAAATCAAATTTCCAGTCAAGTAAAATGTCTTATGACAGTCCAAGATGTAATTTCCAGTTAAGTAAAATGTCTTATGACAGTCCAAGTTGTAATTTCCTGTCAAGTAAAATGTCATATGACAATCCAAGATGTAATTTCTAGTCAAGTAGGAATGATAAGAAGTATATTCACTTGGCTTTTGATGACACAATGACTTGCAAGCAATTCAAGGACTTTTCTAGTATTTTTCCAAGTTATGGATGTTTATATACCACTGTCAAATTTGTTTAAGTATGGCTGGGAATGATTGTTTATATACAGTCTCTTTAGGGTGTCTTTGTGCCACTTTCAATTGGGTTATGGACAAATTTGAGGTGAGGTGTTAGTGAGTGGGTAAGATAGGAAAGAAAGGAAGTGACCTTAGGATATGATAGGTGGGTAAGAAGGCTATTAGGGATGCCCTAAATAGGATATTATAGTGAATATGTTAGGGAAGCTTAGGATGAGTTAGTGGTGTTCTAGGGCTGTCCAAAATGGATATTACAATAAGAGATACAGGGAGAGTCGTGGGGGTCTAAGTAGTGTCGAAATGAAAGGAATAAGCCTTGATTTAGAGAGAGGGAAAGGTAGGAGTCTAGGGAAAGGGTTTTAGCAAGGGTTAGGCTAGAATAGAATGGTTTAGGTGTGTCTTATGGCTGCCTAATAGGTAGTATTACAGTCTAGTTTGATAGACAGTCCTAGGGTTAGTCAACGATAGAAAATGGAGTAGAAGGCCAAAGGTTAGAATTACTATGTAAATACTAAAGGAAGACAGGTTCTTTCTATTGCAATTTGGACAATGAATAAGACTGTATTTTTATGCATTTGTGTATTTTTTTGTTAACTAACCTACAATGTTAAATTTTTTATGCATTTTATTATGAAATTACGGACTTTATTGCTTTGTCAACAATAAGTATTGCATGCGCATCAATTGTAAACTACTACTGTAAAGAAGTACAAAATGATATATTAATCTACAAAATATCTAATCATATACAAAATATGGCAACTCGTGCCATATACAAAATATGGCAACTCAAGCTGTATACAAAATATGGCAACTCATGCCAAAATGCCACATCATGGCTAGTGTACATAGGAGGCTCTCTCAATCCTCCTGCCCACCCTTGGAGGTCCCAGGTCCAACTCCAAAATTGATCTTCCTCTTCCTCGAGCTAGAGGAAGCTCGGTTCTCCCAGCTGCTTCGACCACCTCCCCTTGGGCTTTGAAATGACAACAATGAAATGTTAGCTCCTACAAGCAATTATAAAAGTATAAAACACAATTTAATTATCAAAATTACAATTTCAAATTTTAAATAGCTCACCTGAGACGAGATCGTAAGTGGTGAGCGGGCTACCCTCCTCTGTGATCCAAGTCTCTCAGCAATGCCACCCTGCAACATTTAAACAGTAAGATAACTCATACAATTTACTACTATGTTAATTTTTGTTAATATTGAACGAGATTTTCATAAACTAATCAATCTCACCGTGAACACAACAGGTTGGTCCTGGGGGCTGGCAGGTGGAGCAATCGACTGCTCCTCAGGGGTGGCAAGTGGAGCAGTGGGTTGTACAACATGCTCTGATGCTAGGGTGGATGGCATAGCGGAGGATGTAGCCACATCGATGTTGGCTACAACACTAGGGAGCACGATGGGAGAGGGCGTGGACTGGAGTGGGCGAAGTGGTGATGCATAGTGATAAATGCCAACTAGCTGTAGAATGGAATGGGCCACCCTGGAAGAGGAAACTAACGTGGTGGGGGAATATGGAGGAGGGGTATGAGGTCTGGGATGGGGTGGAGGGATGGGTGAATGTGGATGGATGGTGTAATGGGAGGGTGGAAACATGGGAAACTGGAAGGGAGGGGGTGGATGGGTGCGGCGGGGGGGGGGGG
>LPNX010172022.1:23301-56830 GCA_001517045.1 Pseudotsuga menziesii
CATTATTATAATCCTTGTATTTATGTTTTAAACTTAACGAGTTCTTTTGCTCCAATTTTGTGTCACCACCTCTAGAAGTGCAAAAGATCCTAGGATTTGGATCTAGGCTGGTTACATTTAAAAACAAGTTTATATATGTAGAAAACAAAAATGAAAGCAGTTAGGTATTTTTTAGTTTTAGATACAATTGAGACCTCTCCACACATTTTACAAGCACCTTTGATGCTCAAAGAGAGCTTGTTGTGCATCTGTTTGATTTTCTGAAGACATTAATTTTCATTTTTTTGATTAGTCTTCCAAGAGAGAGGGGATCTCAAAATCTATTTGTGTCCATAGTCTTCCCAAAGGAAGTATCGTCATTTCGAGCTTCATTGTCGAGAAGCGATTCGGAACTAATAAAAAAAGATTGGAAGAACCCGTGTTATTAAGAAAAAGGGGAATGCACTTTCCATCGTGTGATGATGATGATGATGATGATGGTTAATGTCCACTGAGACCAAACTTTGTTCTATCGAGCCTAAAGAAACAAATTAATTAGTTTGTTTCAAAATTGTATTCCTATACTCAAAGAGCTTGGTGAGGAGCATCTCGAGTTCACTATAATTTTGACAAGTTAAAAGGCTAGGAAGGTCGATATTACAACAAAGATTATGAAACTGAGATCTAATGTGGGTGTACGCATGGCACTCTAAGAGAAAGTGGTTTTCATCTTCAATGTTCATATTCTCACATAGACGACAGATCCTTTCCACCCATGGTGTTTTAGGAAGTGTGCAACGACCTGTTTCACTATGGAGCTAATGAGAGTTCGTTTTTATCGTGGCTATATTAATTATTTTCAATGACCTTGTTAAAATAGAGAGATACTTTTGATCTTCTAGAGTGTGGTTGATGACCTCCTTATAATATCTTAATTTTCTTTTAGCCTCTAAATATTTCTCACACCACAGTTTCTCTTTAAACTTAGAAGTAATAATATTTTTAATGTTATTAATATTTTGCAATGCAACATTTTTGTCGATCTCATAGTGGTTTAACGAGGCCCTGGTATCCTTATACCAACCTCGCTTGAGCCTTAGGTGGTTTTGACTAGAATTAAAATCCATCTTTGGAAGTCTATGGTCTCCCATGTTATTGATTTTGTGTTTGTACAACAGGAGCCTAGTCATAGCTAGGCTCTTGATAGGGGAAAGACCCACTTCTATAAGGAGAATAGGATATGGTGTATTGCTTTAAATTTTGAGGTTATACGTTATAAAACGCTTCTGGATTTGCTCAATCTTCATCCAGGATTCTCTAGAGATGCTGCAACCCCAAACCTTACAACCATACAAGATAACAAGAGTAACTAAAGTTTCAAAGAGGAGCTTCTTTTTATCCCACATTACAAGGTTTGTTGCTTTACAATTATTTTCAAGACCAAAATAAGCTTTCCACCCTCCATTAATCTTTTTCTCAATGCTATAGTTCGAGTTGAGCTTGTGATGAATATCAATTCCTAGGTATTTGTAAGAATACACTTCCTCCAAGTTGCTATTTTCATATACAAATTAGCGTAAGTGTCCTTGGATTTGATAATCATAACTTTTGTTTTGTGAGTGTTGATAGTCATACCGATGGTAGAGCAGAAATCCTTAAGAAGTCATAGTTTCTTATCAAGATTTCCTTGCCAAAAGAACAATATCGTGAGCATAGAGAAAAAGGACAATGACTATCCCAGCTAAGAACGTTCCAACACAACCTGCTTCTTCTAAACAACCTTCTAGCTTATCGATGTAAATGTCGAATATGGTAGGGGAGAGGGGGAAACCTTGTTTAACTCTGATATTGCACTTAAAATATCTCTTGACCACCCATCGTTGCTCTTAAACTTGACAATAACATTCTCGTATAATGTTATTGTGGAAGCTCTCAACTTGAAAGGAACCTTTAGCTCTTCTAATCTATTCCAAAGGTTATTTCTAGGTATTGTATCGAAATCCTTTCTAAAGTCTACAAAATAACAAAAGAGATTGGATTTATCATTACAAAATTCCTCCACAATGATCTTAAGGGTAACGAGGTGGTCCATTGTTGAGTGTTGCCTTCTAAAGCCTGCTTGGCATTTAGCCCGCTTACCTTCACTTTCAATCATTTTACTGATCTTTTTTTCCAAAATAATACCATATAACTTGGCTAAGATGGGGCTAATCATAATTGTCCAATAATTAGAGGGGTTATTTGTATCCCCACTTTTAAAAATAGGGATAATGAGGCTCTTAGTCCAAGGTTTAGGGAACCCTTGCTTGAATCCTTGATTGAATAGCTTGTGGATGTGAAGGATGAGGATGGACCTCCAACCTTCAATGTCTTTAGCTTTTTTATTTGCGAGACGCTTAACCCCAAAATCAATATCTTCTAAAGAGAAAACTTCTACCGTTGTGAGCAGGGTTTTAAAGTTGTCTGTGACATTCGGGGATTCATAAAGCTTTTTAAGATAGGAATTTGAGTCTTGTAAAGAAATTCTATTAGTATCTTTAGTTTTTCTAGTTAGAATCTGCCTCGAGAATTTCTTATGAGCCACCTTAGAGAGGTGTAAGAGTTTTTTTTGTCTTGTATGAAAATAATGCATTTTTTTTCTTTTAGTTAGGGCTTTGTATATTTTTAAGTTGTTTATTTTAAGAGACTCATCAAGAGCTTCTTTAATTTCTCTCCTAGAACCCTACTGGTGAGGATCACCATGAGCAATATATTATGGTTATCATGATCATGATCAGTGTGGATGAGGCAAGGATCGCCCTGAGCAATATATTATGGTTATCATGATCATGATCAATGTGGATGAGGCAAGGGTGGATTTAACTGCATTTTTAACATATAATTAAGTTTAATTAGTGGATTTTTTCTTAAATAGAGGATCAATCATTACTGCATAAAAAGGGGTTTTCTTCTTAATTAAATTTATGTATTGTGTTAAATATTGATTTTTCATATAATTCTTGTCTCTAAATATTATAGAGTGCACACATTTTTTTTTATCTCTTGTGTTAATGTTGGAGTTAGGGTTTTCTATGAAGGGAGAGATAGAGTTCATCCGCACTAGAGGATAGCGAAGGACGGGAACGGAGCAGAGGGGAGGAAGGGCGAGAACGTGAGGAGGGGTTGGAGTTACCAGGGTGTGCCGAGGGCGATAGAGGAGGAGAGCGCGCAAGTCGAGTAGCCGAGTGGAGAAGATGAGGAGGAAGGCCGGGGTGCGACGGTTGAGAGCGAAGAAGAGGAGACTGGGCAAGAGACGGGGATAACGGAAGGTAAGAGGAAAGGAGTTTGATGTTTAGAGGAGTTGGAGGGAAGAAAGGAAGTGTGGGAGCGCTGGAGTGAGCAGGAGGAGGAGACGAGAACGCAGGAGAAAGCAGCGCGGGAAAGACAGATGTGGAACAGGTTGAGGAGGAGTTGGGGGAACGCAAAGATCACAGAGAAAGGGTTTACGGGTGGTAGATTGAGGGAGCGAAAGCAAAGAGAGGGTTAAAGAGGAGGGAGCAGAAGGATCAAACGATGGAGGAAACTGAGGAGAGCAGGACGACGAGCTGGAGCTAACAGTATGCCTGGAAGAACGTCGAGAGGAAGAGCTATTGGAAGACATATAGTCTTTTCGTGAGTGAAACGGCCTGTTCAATAAAGGAATTACGTTCAATAGATTTAGATTCAACAGTGTGATAGGGACAAGTGAATACTTTGAAAGATACACAAAATTGTTTGTCTTTTTGTAAGTTTATATTTTTTTCATTTATATAGAAATAACTAGCATATTTATATAGTTTGTGGCTGGATATGGTAGGGAGAACAGTTTACAATTTATTTTTTATTTTTTATATTTTTCTTAGTTAAAAAGATTCAAGTCTGAGTTATTCATGTATCTACATGTTTGTCTATTTATCAAATATAATATCTATTTATTAACTATAAGGTATGTCCCTTGAACTGTTGGTTATCCGTTTATGAACTATTATTTATCCATGCATTGGTACTAGTTATCCATTCATCATGTA
Organism: Pseudotsuga menziesii; assembly: GCA_001517045.1. Lineage (NCBI taxonomy): Eukaryota > Viridiplantae > Streptophyta > Pinopsida > Pinales > Pinaceae > Pseudotsuga > Pseudotsuga menziesii. The sequence continues at coordinate 27,327 of LPNX010172022.1, forward strand.
GCTACTAATTATGTTTTATATTCTTTTTTATAATTGTTTATTTTTAATTTTTAATTATTGTTATAGAAACAATCTGACAGTACACTTATCTTTATGACAAATCTTTACTGTCATAGAATCAATCTTAACAGTGCACTTGTCTTTAGTGTCATAAATCAATCTTGACATTACACTTATCTTTAAGTTTTTATTTGTTGATAAAAAAATATAAATGGTAAACCACCTCAAATATCAAATAAAAACTTCGCAACTCACTTATCCATATTCGTCATCTGCAAATTAAATGACTACTAATAAAGATACCAACAAAATTGGATAGGCTGCTGGCTGGGATTTGATAACCCGGATATATTCCTCCTCAGTCATTTATCCAATACCCTCAGAAGTTCCACAAGTCGACAGAGATGTACTTCTCCTGCTCTTCCTCCTGCAAAGAGGGAATGAAACGCAATACAGAGTTATCGTCAATGGACGGGAATATATCGAAATTGAATTCCAATGCAGATCTATCGTCAATCGACGGGAATTTCTGGAAACTGACGCACTCTCTGCTGTCAAACAGAGTCTCCCAGAAAACCCGTTCCTCCGAGATCTGTTGGCTCTCACTCCACAACTTCCTCTCTGAAACCGAAGATGACCGCGATGGGGACGCCAGCGAGACCTCAGTCTTCCTCGCCCCGTTATTGTCATTGTGCAGAGATGGCGTAGTCGAAGGGATTTGGTCCAATGCATATTTGGCAGCGACAGCCTGAATTTGCTGACGGGAAAGAGACGACGCCGACGGAATAGCCGGAACGGAATCCGGGAAGTTGAAATTGGCGTTGGGGCCTCTCAGGCAATACACTGCGGCGTCGTAAGCGTGGGCGGCTTGCTCAGCGGTTTTATAGTTACCGAGCCATATCTTGGCTCTGGTTTTGGGCATACGGATTTCGGACCCCCAACTCCCCCATTTTCGCAATCGAATTCCTTTAAATTTCGGGAGCTTTTGTCGGGAATGTTCATGGGTTTGGTATTCCTCGGGGTCTTTCTCCATATTTAGCAATGCAAAAGTTAAAAAATATGGACGGTAGGATGCATATATGGCGGATGAGCAGTGAAGTGAAGTGAGCAGAAATGCAAATGCAGGGAGTGAATGCATACCGGAGGCGGATATATAGGCATGAGATGCGCGTATCATATCGTTGTGGTCAACTACGTGGAAGTCTGACTTACCAAGTACCAAGTACATAAGAATTTATTTTTTTGAAATATGACATTTTCTAAGGAGAACTATTCAGAAAAATTAGAAGCTGAAAAGTTGTGAGAAGGAGTTTTTAAGTTTAATTTCTGGTTTTGGAATGTGTTGAGAGTTTAAGTTTTGTAAAAGGTGAAACATTTTAGCAAATTTTTAAAAATGTTGTCTTAGTTGTATTGTTATGTGGCAATAGTGGACTCATGCCTCTGTCAACAGAAAAGTAAAAGTTAAGTCTTATCTAAGTGAAATTCTGGGCACTCAAATGTCTGTCCCAATAAATTCTCATCAAAATTATTTCAGTCAAAATAAACTTGTCAAAGTTAACCCTAGAAGAAAAAGGTGGATTTTCCAAAAATTAATGTATAAAGAAAAGAAAATTAAAATATTTACTGCACAGTAACTCAGGTTTTAAGTTACTCAAGTTTTAAGTTAGCAATAGTTCCAGTCAATATGCCATAATGATGATAACAAATCATTATGATTTAAACAAAATTAACCCCCAAAAAAATACAGTTTCTCTATTCCAGTAACGCTTTTTTATTTTTATTTTGTTATGAAAAAAATACAGTTTCTCTATTCCAGTAACGCTTTTTTATTTTTATTTTGTTACATAATTGGTACAGTTTCTCTTCTAGAAGAATTTTTTTTTTCTTTTTAAGGAATTAAACAACATGGATCCTTTCTAGAAGACCTTTTATTTTTTTATTTTTTTTTAAGAAAATAGACAACATGGATCCTTTCTTTGCAAGACAAAAACTACAGACAGCGTGGATCTTTCTTTGCAGGACAAAAACTACAGTTCTTTACCTGGCACGTGTCCTTGATTATATTCGTCTATACAACAAACCTAGAGTCCGCACTTTTGTTACTCACTCAAATACCTATATACCGCCTCCACTGAGTTTTCAATTTATTTCGATCAAGTAATTTCCACCATTCGATCTGGGAGTATTTTCTTCTCAGCTCTACACAGATTTTTAGTTATCGAACTTCTGGTTGCCTCAGCAGGTATATTGTAATCAGCAAGCTTCACTGGTTCTGGTTGCCTCGGCAGGTATTGTAATCGATTGCAAGTCAAACTCTTTTGACTTTGTATTAGTTGCTCTCTATCAAAAAAATTAAAATCTGTTTTGCAAAGTATGACTTAGGGATTTGTAAAATATTTTTTTTAATTTTGTTAAAAAACTATTTTGTAAACAGCTTATTGGTGGATAGAAGATGATGTAAACTTTGGAATTTGGTATCTGGATTTGAGTTGACATGTGGCAACAATGACATCATAATAATAAAATTAAAAAAATAAAAATTATATCCCATTGCCATCTGTTAGCAAGTGGTACCATCGGAGCTGGCGGAATCTCTAGTGTTTCGGAAAGAGTGGGTTGTACAAATTAAAGAGATGCTTAAAAATGATGATCAGAATTCTCTACCAAAGTTGTTTAACACTCTGCGTGTAGCGAAGTCTCTGCTCAATGAGAAACCAGAGGCATATATTCCTCAGTGTTTCTCCCTCGGCCCTCTCCACCATTGGAAGTTGGAGAAAGCTTATATTGATTCTTCTTCTCTCGGAGGTTATAGAATTTCAAACGCGGAGGCGTTCAAAGGCAAATCCGCAGCCAAAATCTCGCATAAACTGCGTAATTGTGGTAAGAGCTTCGATAACATAGTTGAAATGATAGGTCAGATGATCCCTGAGATTGTTTGCTTCTATGACTGGCCAATTACTGCTTCTATAAAATGCGACTACTCTAACAACTTCGCTCTTATGATGGCCGTAGATTTGGCCGTAGATTCATCCTTTCTGTTAAGTTTCTTATCCACGCTCTTTACATTTCAAGATCTGTCACATGTTGGAAAAATGTAATTACTCACAGATCTCTACCTCGCTTCCAACCAACTCTATCAGAGTCTGTACAAGCCACGATCTTGTCTGTCAGTCTGACAAGAAGGAAAAGTCCACAAGTACGCAGCGTAATTCAATTGAATTTATTTCAGAAGCTAAGTTGTTAGGTAGATAGTTATTGCAGTGTTTAATGGAAAATAAGTCGGCAAGTAAGTCGGCCTATGCTGTAGCAATCTTCAGGCTGTCTATAAATAGAAGATGCATATTGTAAATCAAGAGATATATAGAGAGAGAGATATATAGTTACGCAAACACAAACATTAGACAGCAGAGGAATCAAGGTGAGAAAGTGAAGTCGAAGCTCAAGCTTCTGTGCATGTGATTTAGTCGGAGAGCTGAAGCTCTGTGGACCGATCAGTCTGGACCGACGAGTTTGTAACAGACAAGTTTGTATTACTTTGTATTTCCCCACACTTAAATATATGAAATAGTTTTTGGTTGAATTCTTGATTATTTGGCCGTACATATTTCCAGATTTACTTCTGTAAATGTCTTTTACAATTACTGATAAGTAAAAGAACAAGAATCCATAAAAATCTCACCGCGTGAAAGTTCAAGGTTTTACGGCACCTTGATCGACTCAAATCTTCCTACATATTTGGGCATATGTTTTTCATAAGTTATTTGGATTTGTAAAAGTGGGTAGTTTACTTCATGCTACTCACAGGTGAAAAGAATTTGTAATTTCTTAAGTCTTTAGACTAAGAAACATATTCTATCATCCTAGTCGTGGCTTTTAAGTTGATCGCATCAGGCATCAACTTGATCGCATATAAGTTGATCGCAGGGATCAACTTGATCGCAGATAAGTTAATTGCATCAGGCATCAACTTGATTGCAGATAAGTTGATCGCAGGGATCAGCTTGATTGCAGATAAGTTGATCACAGATAAGTTGATCGCACATATCAACTTGATCGCAAATATCATCTTGATCGCAGGTATTAACTTGGTCGCAGAAAAAAGGTGGTCACAGTAAAAACAGGTCGGAGTTAAAAGTGAAATTATTTATTTTTAAATATTGACTGAGCCCTAAACCCAAGTTTAGACGGCTCGATTTTGGCTATCTGGTATCAGAGCAAGGTTATATCAGAGCGAGATTATATCAGAGCAAAGTTTATAACAGCCCAAGATTTTAGGAAAGAAATCTTGTCTTAAAAGGTGGAAATTAATTTTCTACAGAAAATTAATTAAAAATTAAAAATGGCTTCCACTTTTGGTTCATTGCAACCTCCAAGTTTTACGGGAAAGAATTATGAATATTGGTCTTTAACAATGAAGGCTTTATTCAAAGGTCAAGATGTTTGGGAGATAGTCCAGCATGGTTATGCAGAACCAGCAAACATGGCAGCATATAACAATCTCACACAGGCTCAGAAAGATGTCTTGAGAGAACAGAGGAAGAGAGATGGAAAATCTCTATTCTTCATACATCAAGCTATGCATGAGAGCATACTCCCAAGAATAGCAATAAAGACTAATGCCAAGGAAGCATGGGATACATTGGAGACTGGCTATCAAGGTTTGGATAATGTAAAGACATCCAAGCTGCAGATTCTGAGAAAAGATTTTGAATCTCTGTGCATTAAAGATTCAGAGAATGTAGACACATTCTACACCAGAGTTGTTGGGTTGATGAACCAACTGAAATCTCATGGAGAACCCGTATCAGACCAAAGGGTTGTTGAAAAAATTCCCAAAAGTCTTCCCCCAAGATTTGAAAATTTGGTTGTGACCTTAGATGAATACACAAACATGGTGACATTTAGCATTGATGAGCTGCAAGCTTCACTCATCAATCGTGAACACAGAATCAGTAGATCACAGACATCATTGGAAGGTGCATTTGCAACCCAGTCATCCATAAGCCATGGTAGAGGCAAGGGGAGAAACAACTTCAGAGGCAGAGGAAGAATTTCTTCAAGAGGAGGGCGAGGCAGAAATCCTGCAAATATCGGTGGCAGAGGAGATAATCAGAACCCAAGTCAGCCAAGTGGCCAGATGTTTGATAAATCAAAAATTCAATGTCATTACTGTAAGAAGTTTGGTCATTATGCATATGAATGCAGGAAGAAACAATATGACCAAGGAAGACAAAGCCCAAGTCAGTCAACCAGCACCAACACTTCAACAGGTGTAATGTTAATAGCATCGACATCTCCACTTGAATGCAATGCTGCTCAAGAAAGTCCACATGACATATGGTACTTAGACTCAGGATGCAGCAACCATATGACTGGTAATTTAAATTTGTTTTCCAGTCTAGACACTTCAGTTAAAACTAATGTTACACTTGGAAACAATGGCCAAGTCACTGTCTTAGGAAAAGGCACTATTGATATTTTAACCAAACAGGGGGAGAGTAAGTATATCCCTGATATCTATCATGTTGATGGTCTGAAACATAATCTATTAAGCATTGGACAGTTGTTACAAAAGGGCTATAGAGTCTACATGGAAGACGAATACTGTGTGATCAAAGACAAGCGTCCAAGTGACCAACTGATAGAAAAAGTGCTAATGAAAAGCAACCGCTTGATTCCATTAAGGATAGTTCCCAACATAAAAGGGAAGACAAAGAAAGGAGCTACAATCAAGGCAGAAAGTGAAGAAACAGTCAAGCTCCTTGACAAGGGAGAAAATTGCAGCGCTAATTTGCAAGCTGCATTTCAGACAGAAGTTCAGGATGAATCCTGGTTGTGGCATTTCAAATTTGGACATCTGAATTTTGGTGGGCTAAAGCTACTGCACACAAAGAATATGGTGAAGGGATTACCATTGATCGACAGACCAGAGAGGGTTTGTGAAGGCTGCATTTTTGGCAAGCAGCACAGAGAGACATTTCCAGTTGGAAAGTCCTATAGAGCACGCACACCACTTAAAATTGTGCACTTTGACATTTGTGGTCCAATGCAGACATCATCCATTGGTGACTGCAAATATTTTCTAACCTTTATTGATGATTACTCAAGAAAGACATGGGTATATTTCTTGAAACACAAATCTGATGCATTTGGTTATTTCCAGCAGTTCAAGGCACTCGTGGAAAACTAGAGTGGTCATCGCATCAAGATCTTAAGGACCGACAGAGGAGGTGAATATGTTTCAAAAGAATTTCTGAATTTTTGCAAGACCCATGGCATACAGAAACAATTCACTGCACGGTATACACCTCAGCATAATGGTATCGCTGAAAGAAAGAATAGAACCATCATGGAGATGGCACGCAGCATGTTGGTAGCCAAGCACTTGCCAAATGAGTATTGGGGTGAAGTAGTCGCAACTGCTGTATACATTATGAACTTATGTCCAACAAAGAGTGTGAAGAACAAAGTTCCCCAAGAAACATGGACAGGTATGAATCATAGTGTCTCACATTTAAAAGTTTTTGGTTGTGTTGCATATGCTCATATTCTAGATGATCTGAGAAAGAAGCTAGACAAGAAGGGACATAAATGTATTTTTGTTGGCTATTCAGAAGACACAAAAGCATACAAGTTGTATGACCCCATCACAAGGAAGGTGATAATCATTCGGGACGTTCAATTTGTTGAAAATGAATCATGGGATGGAACCGTCGACACAAATGTCAAGATTGTGTCGAGCATCGACAACGATGATATGGAAGAGGAAGTGGTTCAAATACCACATGTAAGTCAACCGGTCGGAGCACCGCCAAATCCCATGACACCAAGACATGGTTCAGCACAAGGACCATCGACACAAGTAGCAGCTCAAGCTACACCTACAAGTACACCAAGAGGATAGCAAACTCCATCAAGCATTTCATCTAGGTCAACATCGACAGAACCGGTGAAGACAAGAAGTGTGCGAGAGATATATGAAGCTGGTACACCTAATTCATTCTCTCTGTTTGCATTATTTTCCCCTATATATGATCCACTAACATTTGAAGAAGCTGTTGAAGAAGAAGTATGGGCACAAGCCATGGATGAAGAAATAGAATGCATTGAGAAAAACTAGACATGGGAACTGGTTGATGTACCAAAAGACAAAGATGTAATCAGTGTCAAATGGATTTATAAGACAAAGCAAGATGCTTATGGGAATGTGCAAAAGCACAAGGCAAGAATGGTAGCAAGAGGGTTCACACAGCAACCTAGCATCGACTTCAATGAAACGTTTGCACCTGTTGCATGCATGGATACAGTCAGAACAGTTTTGGCCATTGCTGCACAAAACAAATGGCCAGTTCATCAGATGGATGTCAAGTTGGCATTCTTAAATGGCTATCTAGAAGAGGAAGTATATGTGGAAAAACCACAAGGATATGAAGTTCCAGGTCAAGAGCACAAAGTGTATAGGCTGAAAAATGCATTATATGGTTTGAAGCAAGCTCCTAGAGCTTGGTACAGTCGTATTGATTCCTATCTCATTGAAAATGGATTTCACAGAAGTGAAAGTGAACCGACTTTGTACACCGAAGTCGATGAGCAAGGTAAAATGTTATTTGTCTGCCTGTATGTAGATGATTTAATATTTACTGGTTATTATGCATAGCAGATTTTAAAACAGTCATGGAAAGTGAATTTGAAATGACTGATCTGGGGCTTATGAAGTTTTTTCTGGGCATTGAAGTTCAACAGTATGAAAGTAGTATCTTTATATCACAGTCTAAGTATGCAAGTGAAGTTTTAAAAAGGTTTAACATGTCTAATTATAAGGCAGCCCCAACACCAGTGATAACAGGTTTAAAATTGAGCAAGGATGATGAAGGATCCACTATAGATCCTACGCTATTCAAAAGGCTTGTTGGAAGCCTTATGTATTTGACATCAACAAGACCAGACATTATGTATGGTGTAAATCTGATCTCAATATTCATGGAGTCACCAAAAGACTCACATTGGCAAGCAGGTAAAAGAATTTTGAGGTATGTAAGTGGCACAAAAGACTTTGGTATTATGTATTCAACCTCAGAAAATTTTAAACTCATTGGTTACACTGACAGTGACAATGTAGGTAGCATAGATGACAGGAAAAGCACATCTGGATACACATTTCATTTTGGTACAGGTGTTGTTTCATGGGCTTCAAAGAAACAGCCCATAGTAACTTTATCTTCAGCTGAAGCAGAGTATGTTGCACCAACACGTGCTGCCTGTCAAGCTGTCTGGATGAGGAGAGTCTTAAAAGACTTGTCACATAACCATCAAGAACCGACAACAATCTTCTGTGACAACAATTCAGCCATAGCATTATCAAAGAATCATGTGTTTCACAAGAGAACCAACCACATTGACACAACATTTCATTTTATAAGAGAATTGGTGAACGAAAATGAAATTTGTTTGGAATTTTGCAGGTCTGAAGACCAACTTGCGGACATCTTCACAAAGCCATTGGCAAAGGACACATTCCAGTATCTGCATAGTTATCTTGGAATTCCAATTTCTCCACAGTGAACTCTGTCATAAACAGAGCATGTTTAAGCTCTGAAACATTTTGTAAATTTTGTTTTAAAATCCCCATCTGCTTATAATTAAGGGGGAGTGTTGGAAAAATGTAATTACTCACAGATCTCTACCTAGCTTCCAACCGACTCTATCAGATTCTGTACAAGCCATGATCTTGTTTGTCACTCTGACAAGAAGGAAAAGTCCACAAGTAGGCAGCGTAATTCAATTGAATTTATTTCAGAAGCTAAGTTGTTAGGTAGATAGTTATTGTAGTGTTTAATGGAAAGTAAGTCGGCAAGTAAGTCGGCCTATGCTGTAGCAATATTCAGGTTGTCTATAAATAGAAGATGCATATTGTAAATCAAGAGATATATATAGAGAGAGATATACAGTTACACAAACACAGACATTAGACAGCAGAGGACTCAAGGTGAGAAAGTGAAGTCAAAGCTCAAGCTTCTGTGCATGTGATTTAGTCAAAGAGCTGAAGCTCTGTGGACCAATGAGTCTGGATCGACGAGTTTGTAACATACAAGTTTGTATTACTTTGTATTTCCGCACACTTAAATATATGAAATAGTTTGTGGTTGAATTCTTGATTATTTCGCCGCACATATTTCCATATTTACTTTTGTAAATGTCTTTTACAATTACTAATAAGTAAAAGAACAAGAATCCATAAAAATATCACCGCGTGAAAGTTCGAGGTTTTACGGCACCTTGATCGACTCAAATCTTCCTACATATTTGGGCATATGTTTTTCATAAGTTATTTGGATTTGTAAAAGTGGGTAGTTTACTTCATTCTACTCATAGGTGAAAAGCATTTGTAATTTCTTAAGTCTTTAGTCTAAGAAACATATTATATCATCCTAGTCGTGGCTTTTAAGTTGATCGCATCAGGCATCAGCTTGATCGCATATAAGTTGATCGCAGGGATCAACTTGATCGTAGATAAGTTGATCGCATGAGGCATCAACTTGATCGTAGGGATCAACTTGATCGCAGATAAGTTGATCGCACATATCAACTTGATCGCACATATCATCTTGATCGCAGGTATTAACTTGGTCACAGAAAAAAGGTGGTCGCAGTAAAAATAGGTTGGAGTTAAAAGTGAAATTATTTATTTTTAAATATTGACTGAGCCCTAAACCCAAGTTTAGACGGCTCGGTTTTGGCTATCCATCCCGGGAATGGTAATCGTCACGAGAGTCCTAGCTTGGATGCTGACGTTATTAGATTATGTAGCACGCTCCAAGCGTCTATGAAGTGTGATGTTATGAAGCTGGAGAATCAGATCCCACTGTATGTCATGAAGGGACTTTTTGAGAAAGTGAAAGAAGCCTTTACACTTCATAAAGGTTTTCAACACTTCAATCTACTATTGCACAAGACTTGCAGCGAATTCTCTCCTTTCCGGACACCGGAGATCATAAGTTATACTGATGATGAGCGTGAATCAATTATCAAGAATATCGATGAAGAGCCGCATTTGCTAGGTTGTATGCACGCATTCGTTTCTCCATTCCTGCAAATGCATGGTGTCGGGGAGGACAAGAGGCCTGCAAATCGGACTCTATTGCAAATGTTGAATAGATTTCTGGAAAACCTTGTCATATGGGCCTATCATTTTTTTATTAAAAACCCAAACATTGAATGGCAGATTCTGAAGGGAATCAGTGTGGGGCAGTTGCACAAGGCTGGGATTAAAGTTAAATCATTCTCCATTGCCGATGATAAGATTCGAGTGGATAAATACTCGCCCACGCTCTACCTTTTGGCGATCACTGTATCGACGGATTTAAGCACTGAAGTGTTCCCGAGAAACATGGTTGCCCTGGATTTGAATGAGGTGTTCCATCCAAAGTTCGTGACGCATTAAGTTACCCTGATGGGTTGCCTCATCTAGTCGCCTGACGACGTTCAGCTACTGAGAGAAAATAATGTGATATATCGAGAGTCTTTCCCTTTAATAGATGACACCATTGTCAAGATGTGGAACGGCATTAGGCATCACTCTTTTGCAGGGGCCCTCCTCAATACTTCTCAAGTTAATGTTGCTCGGGCACTTGAGGAAGTGTTGGAGAAAAGCTATCGCAAGATATACTACAAGGACCAAACCAGAAGGATGATTCAGGGATTTGGGACATTTTGGGGACTTATCGACTATTTTTCCAGCTGGAAGTTTATAGCTCCGCTCTGTGGGTTCCTTTCTCTCGCCATGACTTCCATACAGACCTACTATACCTTTTTCGATTGGTTAGTTTCTCCCCCGCAATAGCCATTGACTGCACTAAGACAGTAATTTCTCTAGGAATTAGTAGGGTATATTTTATATTTGTGCTTCTAATTGCTACTCTTAGGGTTTGTTTCTTTCAATCAGGTTTGGAATTTTGAATCTACTCCACCAGTCAAATTCGACAGTTTAAACTATTTTACATGTTTTTTTAGTAATGAAAAAAAAGGCGACGGTTACGTCTAACCGTGCTCATCGTTGAATGACATCCCTACTCTCATCTATCTCTTATACAAATTTTTCGGATGTGTTAAATTTTTGGTATTTTTATCATATTTTAATCATAAAAGGTTTATGGATTCTTTAGGTTTATATGGTATTTGTGAGATTCTTTAGGTTACTGTATTGGGCATTTGTTGTTGGAAAAACTTCGATGGATCTCCAATATGTCCATCGATTTCTGTGGGACAACTCTTTCTGTGAATCACCCATTAGTAGAGGGAACGACTATTGCTATTGCTAGACTTTGCTAAGCTTGTTCCTCAAAGGATTATCTCAGCAATGCTTCTGACGTCGTCTGTTTCCACCTCTTTCAACAACAACTCAGGTTTCTTGGCCTATACCTAGTGTCAGTCTCTATGAAGAATAGGATGTCCGGGTTTGTATCAAGCCCCTTACTCTATACGAGTATACAGAACCAACACGGCTGGATTAAAAAATAGGGGACTACTCAGTGGTTGATTATTTGGTTCTGCGCCAAGGAATTCTTTCGACGGGGTAAATGAATATTTATTCAACTCAGGCATGATGTTGAAGTAAGAGCTTCATAGGGTTATCATCTATTTTTTAGGGTTTTGATCTATTTTTTTAGTAGAGTTTCTTTGATCTCACTCATGTGAACGTATGCTACCAGGTTGGAAGCAACCCAATATCGATTTTTGCTTTCTTCATTGTGGTGTACTTCCCAACGAGTTTTAGAATTTGTTTTTAAACATCTGATTTAAAATTTTACCTATCAATAATAATGTTTTGTAAAAAATATTACTCTTTAATAATTAATTTTAGTTAATTTTTTTAAATAATATTTATGTTTTAACATTTTTATATTAAATAAAAAATTATTATTATTAATATACATGCTCCATTAACTTAATTCCTATTCATTTTATATATCATTTATATACTAAATTAATATTATATAAAAATATAACTTAAAAAAAATACAAATACACAAAACATAAATAAACATAAAAAAAAATTAATTTCACAAAATTATGCATATAAAAAAATTATTACAACATTGTTTTGTTTTCAAAATTGATAAACAAATACATACTTTGATATTTTTAACAAATATCATTTCTTCTTTCTTTTGCTATATGTCAAATCTCATAAATGAGTTGCCACTCCACTTCTATATGTCTAGACCTGTCTAATTTACATGGTTGCATTGTTATTTGAGTAAAATATGATAAATAAATATTTTAAACTTAAATATAAATTTACAGTTTTATTTTTTACAAAATATTCAATAAATTCAGTAATCTTAAATAGTACTTACTGTAAAAGTAAAACTCAAACATGTATTATGGAAATCTTAACATAACCTTGTTGGGAATAAGCTAAGTTTCTATTTCATCAATAAAATTAATTAGCTAAGTTTCAATGAGTTTATGTTAAAGATAGAAACTAATATACAACTAAGTCTGCAAGGAGTTTTTTTGCAATAGTTTTGAAATCTTTGCTCACGCTTTTGAAAAAAATTGTGAATCAATTACAAATAAGCTTGTAAGGTGTGAAAGAGTATGTTTTGTGTGGAGAAATCCTCTAAACCTATTTTTTTACCATGCTTTCACAACATCTAAAAAATATAATTGGTTTCTGTAATGTACCCCTGGTATCTTGAAGTCAAATCAGAGTAAGAAAAGGGTAACGATTGTTTTTCTTTTATTGTTCACTGTTACTACAACATGAGCTAAACAAGTTAATGGTAGATGTTACATGGTGACCAGTGAAACATGTCTATTCAAACACGATAATGTCATAACTAAGCTAATTGTAACACAATCATTGACATTTCTGCGCCTGTCCCTAAGAATGCAAAACAAGCTTATTAGGCCTTCCAGTAATCATCTGATCTATCTCCCTTAATATTCACATGATTAATATAGTCCCTTTTACCGAAAGCATACTCTCATGGAAACATTCAACTATAGAGCTATTAGAAGCTACAAGTGTTTTTTTTTACCAACATAGTAATTTAAATAAAATACCATGCATTTAAAACAATACCATGTGCAGACATCTAAGGGTAACATTTTGACTATCTTCATTAACAAGGATTTACGAAACAGCATCACATGTACACTAAACAAAAGAGGAAGCAAAGCAATCAGAACCATGAAAAGAGACGGACACAAATGTACGTGGTTCACCCCCTCTTGGGGCTACGTCCACCAACCGTTCAGTTTCTATTAATCCATTCATCCAGAGTTACAAAACAGCAGTGGTAATACTGCTTCCTTTCCACACAATCTCGTATTGAGATCAAACCAGAATTGGTTGAAATACTCTTATCACAAGTAACAGGCTGTGACATTCATCAACAAATGACTATCACCTGCAACAACCTTTCTCAAAGGTAACATCGAAAGCATATTTAAGATGAAGAGACAATAAAAATAATTCCCTTAAGGAAATAAAGTCTCTAAACTGAGAGGATAATAATTCCCCAGCACCACTTTCCTCACGGACATGTGTAAGATATCAATACTTTAACGCACCAGTACCCTACAGAACCAATGAATACACGCAGGCATATAAAACATAGTTGTAGAATCATGAAAAAGACCAGTAGCTGACATTGATCTTACCGCCCCAGGCTAGGCAGATTAGGCACCCGTTTTTTTTCTTTTTCTTTGGGCAGAAACAACGCAGACAGTTTTAAATAAAATGTTTCAACAGATCCAAGCATATACGCAGGCATTGGACAGACTCGCCACAGAAAGCATGCCCACGCTGTCATCTAGAAGAAGATAGATAAGGGAAAAAAAATTCCCTCGGAAACCAATTTTCTGTCCATTATAGCGACAAGGTTAAAAATCTAAAAGGAACCGCGAGTCTACAAAACCCACGCACTTGCAAGACTTATCGGGTCACGTCCAGAAAAAATGCAGATACCCTATCCGCAGCCCCTTACATGATAACCCAAAAAAAATGATAACCCTATAATATTCTTCTCAATCTGAAACTGCTCCTCGTTCGACGACGGAAGACATAGAGGGGTATAAAATCAAACATCAACCTGCAACCTCGTACAATCACGCGGGTAACCTATAGACAAACAGGTCGAAACCACCGATCCAGGGAAATAAAAAATAATAAGGTGTTTTAACCACGCAGGAAGCAACGATAATCATGGATAATTTCGACCTGGACTCCTGCGGCTTCCATGATTCTATTACAGAGACGAAGAGGTTGTCGTTTTGCGTGGGAGTGTAACTCTGGCGTTCAGTGTCTGGGTGAGCGTGGATCTCAGAGAAAACTGGATTCTTCTGCGATCTAAACTGAACGAGACTCTAAGTGCAGACTCGGAGTTATTCTATCCTTACTCCATCAAATACACAGCCCAGCATAATCCTAGATCGCTATAGAAGGAAAGGAAAAATGCTGTCTAAGGGAAACATCAAGTTTAAGATTTCTAACAGAGCACGGTCATGGGGGATGTAGGTCAAAATCACACTTGGATCATAGAGGATGCAGATCTAACTTATGCAACCATGTATAAGCCCACAGATCCTAACCAGTCACCATCTAAATGCATATGCTTTGGATTTATTCACAGGAATTAACATCGCGTACCTTAGGGATGAGCAATGTACCGAATCACATACCATTTTGAGCTGAGATGTATAAATCTGATCAATGAGCTAAGATCGCCAATGCACTAATGCAGATCACCACAGTATCTAGCATACGCGTTGTATGGATTCCTCATTCAAACGCTGGTGTTTGTACCTTGTGAGAGATCATTTCTTATCTCGACACACAGCTCTTTCCTCCCCAATAGACCAGGCAGAGAACTCTCCATACATCTCCACACTTGATGCCCCAGGTACGGCGCCCCTCATGCAAACAAGCAATACACAAGCTGGTTCACGGCCACTACAGGCTGCCAGGCCTTGACGCGCGCCTTCCCCCCTAACGCAGTGCTTCCCAACATTTTTTAAGAGAAGGGTTTTTTTTTAACTCCTGTCCTCATCCTCTATCCCAGTCAAATTTCCCCCCCCCACTCTACAGAATTTTCAAGCCACTATTATAATTCGAGTCTCCATCCCCAGCCGGCATGAATTCTGGATAACTTATCGGCCACTACAGGTGAAGCAGTGTAACGCCTCCATAATCTATGCTCCTCAACATTAAACACCAGAAAAGCATAATGTTCCCTTAATCTGTGCTTTTCAAAAGTTAATACCAGCAGAGGGAATAACAACGCTTCCTTAAATGGTGGGTAAATATCTCAGAATAATAACACCTCCTTAAATGGTGGTTAAAATCACTTTATCAGGTCCAAAACTGATTAATATTCGACATAATACTCTATAATTATGGTCATCTTGTAATAATGTACTTGCATATATATATACAAGATGGTATGAAATTTCCTTCGGTTACACTGGTTCCAAGACTCATATATTTTTATACCTTTTAATATATAGTGTTCCTACTATATAAAAAGGTTCTATTATTTCCTCTTATAAGGGTTTCAACATAACCTCCTAAAGTACCTGTGTGCATATATTTATTTCCCAATCCATATGTCTTTCTTCACTACTGTCACTCTTTATGACAAAATTGATTTCCTCCCCTCTTTACAAGAGGACTTTGATTTTTGTTTGACTTATTAGTTAATATATATATAGCTTTTTATTTATTTATTTAAATCCATGCCTTTTATAACGAAATCTATCGTTATTTTCTAGGTAATGATAGTCCCGGTACCTTTTCCTTTTTGCTGAGGGAATCGTCCTTTTCCCACAACCTTATCATTATTAATATATTATTTTATTTTATCATATATATATATATATATATATATATATATATATATATATATTTTGAAGCGTTTGATGCTCCTTTCGATGGAACATTCCATCGCTTATCTTCACTCTCTTAAATCTAAGAATGAGTGCAGCTCCCTCTATGAGGTTTTAAACAAAGTTAGGGTTAGGTACCAAATCATGGTGTCCCAGTCGAGTAGGCACAGAACAAAGCCCCAGAAGGTAAGGTAGTCCATCTAGGCTTACCTTGACCTAAAATGTTATTTGAGATCTTTCGTCGTGGATTTCGGCCGCCCGTCGTTGAGCCACATCCAGTACCTTAAGTCTCCTAAAGAACTTGGGGTAGTATCGAATACAAAGTCTTACTGGTGGGGCCTTGGCCTTGGGATCCTCACCAGAAGACAATTACAATAAAATGTTTGCAACACATTCACAGGTCTAGGAGGGATCTTACAGTTTCTATTTTTAAAATTATGTTTTATGGGAAAAAATATAATGAATCTCAAAACCATCATTCAACCTACCAACCAATGAAGTCATTTTAAATATGCATCACCTACTTCTAGAGGTTAAAGCTACATTACAATGGATAGGTGACCATTACAAACAACCATGTAGCAAATAAAAAGTAGTTTCAACATTTTTCAGTTGTCATTTTTCATTTCAACAGTTTTCAGTTGTCATTTTAGGGTAGTTTCAATTCAATTTCAATGAAGTTGAAGAATTAATCATTACTCCGAGAGTCTAAATCTATATATATTGCATAAATTATGGTATAAATTACTATAAAAAAAATGCACAAAAATGATTTATAACATTTCTTCAAAATCATAGATTTTCAAACAAATTTCTCAATCTAAACCAAAAAAATTCTATAGACTTGTAGTACTTTTAATAGTTCTTTTCAGACCTTGGGCCATGAGACGAGGGTGCACACGAAAGGTGTTGTCATCGAGGTCAAACATCTAAAATCCTTGGTTCTATCCTAAATCTCTATCCTAGAATAGTAGGTGATTAAAAGCAAAGGTTTGATTTTCCAAAAGGCATTAGGTGAAACATACCTAAAACACTTATGCTTTTACTTTCATCCTAGTGACACAATCGACCTGGGGAACTCGGACTCCTAGTTTGAAGAGGAAGGTTTTTGTCTGGCTCCTATACCCTGAAACTTGGCTTGAGGAATTGATGAAGGTACCACCCTGGTAAAGAACACTCTGGTTGCTGGGTCGGGTTTCTAGGCCCTGGAAGCCGAGAGCCGAAAGGAAATCGATAGTGTCTAAACTTCACGGGGGACGAATTCTGGAAATCCTACCTTCTCTTCAAAACAACAAGTCCGCCAGGGTTAGATGGAGACTCCTAAAAGCAAAGGGTAAAGTAGTTTCTAGACCATTGTTGTGCCTTTGTTCCCTTTTTCTTTTTTTTTTCTTTTTTTAGTTCCCTGCAATGCTACTCTTACCTTACCTAGGGATTTATCTTCTACTTATGAGTTCTGTATTCTTTTTCCTTTAGGCTTATGATGCATAAGATTGGCACAAACTACAGAGGGCCTCCCCCTTCCCTATCTGAGACGCCAACTGCTGATACAAGGGTTTAAGCCGAAGGTAATGTCGAGGGTCTAACCATAATCTGAAACGGTTCTGCTCGGGTTTTACATACCTAGGATGGTGAACTAAACTATGTCCCAATTTTTTATTTTTTGCATTCAGGAACTACGGGGAAATTAGAAGCAGGGTATCCAGCCGCTGACCCTATCCCAGGAGAGCAGTGCTTCCGTGGTACCTCCGCCCATTGAAGGAAAACTCCTGGTGGTGTTTGAAAATTTCCATAAAAAGGGAAGGCGAAGGTACCCCAGATGAAGGCCAACCCCCAAATTTATTCTACCAAGGAGGCAGGGTAAGAACTCGGTCACTACTCATAGAGGATTCAAAAAAAAATTCTGGATATCATCTATTCACTGCTAGCTTACCTGACCACGGTTTTGTTGATGTGTTTCATGGCTTAGCGCTCTTCCCTGCTCAACGCACCTGGGGATGAAATTCTACATGCAATTCCATTCAAGCTCGGTAGTCACAGGTAAGCAGGGAGGTTAGGGTTCTGGAGGGGACCTCTCCGAATTGACCTTCCAACTAAAAATATGGATTTCCATTTTGAGGAACTACCATCTAGATGTAGATAGGGTTTCAGCACTTACGTGGAACTGGACATTTCTTTTGAATGAACTAAATAAGAAGTTAGGCTTATTTTGTTTTTATTTAAACTTTGAAATTTACTTTTGGACCTGGGACCAGGAGGATGGGACTGTAATGTTGTTTAAACACTCATTTAGTTTCATGAGAGCAGAGACCAGTTTTTCTTTTTTTTATTATCATTTTTTATTTCATTTCAACTTTCTCCATTTTATTTTTATGGACTGTTAACTCTTGTTTGATGTAGCTACCTGTTATGGCGATATGTTATGTTAAAATGCGGAAAGAAAAGCTTCCCAACAAAGTTTTGGATGGGATTTTCTGTGGTCAAAATCATCTTAGATATGAGTCCTTTGCTACAGTTAGTGTATCGGAGAATGTTCATGGAGCTAAGGAAGTATGTGACACATATGTTATTGGGGAGGAGCAAAGCTTGATGTTGTATAGGAAGATAAGGAATTTTTGGAACAAAAGAAAAAATTAGGGGATCTTGAACATTATATAAGCCAAGCCTCTAAGAAGTAATGTATATAAGTTTCTCCTATTTTATGAATACAAGTTTCTCCTAGTTTATGAATACAATTTTCTCCTAGTTTACTAGCTTCAGTTGCTTATATATATATATATATATTACAAGAAATAAAACACCATATTTCATATTTCTAGGTGCAATAAATATATACAATTTTAAATATATACAATTTCTACGTCTCTCAGTTATTTCTATTCTAAATGAAGAGAGATCTTACTAAATGAATTTTCTCTACTTGTTATTTCTAAATGAAGAGAAATCTTACTAAATGAATTTTCTATGAATTTTCTCTAGTTTCCATCATAAGGATAATATACGGTCTTCCATCAATATCTCGCTCAGAATCCTTTGCAAAATTTCAAAATTGTCTGCATTAACGTTTGCAATATATCATCATCATAACAGCAAAAAATAAATGCATTTGCAATATATCATCATCAGAACATCACAAATATAAACAGTTTTCCCAATTTCAACAAGCCATAGAGTAGCCAGTTCAGATAGATAATTGTAATAGCAATATTCAATGGTTTGGATAATATGAAGGGAAGAAACTGAAATCTTATTACATTGTTTGTAAATTATAGTTGAAAAAACAAACAACAGATAATTGAGCCTGCATACATATATTATTATATATAATTTACTTATTATATATAATATAATTTACTAGGTGTTGGACACTTATGGGAAGGACAAAAATGAGCCACTGTAATAGTTTTCTAGAGGAGAAAAAAAAAATTCAAATTATAGTAAGTAGAGCAGAAACTTTGAATAATTTATACAGTCCAAAATCTTATTACATTGTTTCTAAATTAGAGTTTAAAACCTTCGCTATGAACATGATTGATCACGAAGGAATAATATGGGTAAATGTTAAAATGATGACTACATGGGCCGTAGAATTGACCTCTCATTAACACTGCAAATAAATGATCATTAACATGGCCAATTTGTAAATGGTTGATGGCTTGTTAAATATAAAATAAATTTCTAGGATATTTTATTTTTAGGTCGACATGTAATATTTTTATATTTAGGATCTCCCCTATATTGGGCTGGAGAGCGCCTCTCTGCGCAATAATTAATATTAACAACGCCTGCATATTTGAGAAATTGTTAATTAATTAATATTTGAAAGTTTAATATTAATTTATTAATGTTAACTCTGAAGGTAACGTGTATATTAAATATGTTGGTTCATAAATTTAAATGATGCTATTGGATTTAAATTCATTATGAACATTTTTTTCTAAATAGTTTGTTATTTTTACTATATTAAGCTACTAATTTCGTAAATAGATGGGTCGGCAAGTGGATTTCTTATGGGTTTCTTTGTGAACATTCTTCCGACCTACTAATCAAATTGTTGATCAGATTCTTAGTCTTCTTTTAGCATCTATTTTCTTTATGAGGACAATCCCAAAATTGTGTACGCATCAAAATTCTGCCGATAATGTATTTCATCGAGCTTTGACTTGGCATTTTGTTTACCGGATAGCATCCACCCGATGATCCATAAGTATAAAATTTCCAAAGCGAATCTCATGGCATGTCAAAATTTAGAAATCTACAGAAACCCTCGCATGATAATAACTCTTCGCATCCTTTCACAATCACTTAGTTCATTAATTGATTGTCGGTTAGATTTATTATCAAAACTTATGTCATAATTTGATCTTCTAATTAATCCTAGCAATTTTTAACTTAGGATTTTTTATTTTAAAATTTCAACTTGTTTTGAAAAAATAATCTAAAGTAAACACTCACGAGCCGGAGAAACTAGGTTTTTAGATTTTTCCATTTATGTGATCACTAATATCAAATTAAATATGGATGTCACTAGTACTAGTATATTTCACTTACACATCCAAAACTAATTAAATATAAATGATATACTTACATTTATTTGGTACGGATGTCATTTTATAATTTTTTATATAATTTTTTTATTTGGAAAATAGAAAAGTATCAAAACCAAACAAAATTTGTCATTTCAATATTTATGGCAAATAGAATGTTAGATAACTAGATTTATAATATAATTAAAAATTATCAAAAAATATTATTTTATTTATATTTCTTTCTTAAACTATCCAAATTTTATAATACAATTTTGTATTTATTAAAGATCCAAATTGCCATCATAACTTAAATGTATATTTAGTTATATAAATGATTAATTTCCTTTTTAAGGTCCGATAGACCAAATTTTGGTCTCAGGGATGTTAACCACCATCATCATCATCATCAAATAAAAAGCTAAAATGTATTAGATAATGAAGAATAGTAAAATTTTCATAATAGACTACAATCTCATCATGCAAGGCTAAGAATGCTAGAAATTGGGCACAATGGACTTAAGAAAATAGAATTTAAAACCAGAAGAAAGACAAAATCCAATGTATAGCATATTTTTCTTTTAAAAATGTCTTTTTTTATGTTAAGTTTCATGTTTTTTTCCCAACAAGTAGATATATGCATGTTATTTGATAACAATAGTTTATTTTGAACTATCTATAAATTATTCTTGGAAAATCCATTATTCAAAATATTTAACTAAAAAATATTTTTTTTCAATTTAAAATAATTAAATTTATTTTAAATTTAAATTATAAATGTATAATAAAATATAAATAAACTATTCTCTCAACAATGAAATTAATTTATAGTCTTATAAGCTATTATTTCTCATTTCCTATTTATGCTAGTCTATAAAGAAACTTGCATATTTTTATAACATAAGTCAAGAATATTACTAGAAGTATGTAAGGAAGCTTGAATATGCTTGTTTTATGCTACCTTGCAATAACCTATATTGTATTTAAATGGACATTTTTTAATTCATTTTTGTTTTAATTTCTTTCAAATTGTAATTATATTTGTTTTATCATATATTTTTATAGCAAAATTATCCTATTGCTATATATTTTCAATCTCTTCTTAGGAGGCAGGTAAAAATGATAGTTCTATTTTATATGTCATTCTAACAGTGTGACCAAGTCAAAATGTCTTAACCAAATTGAACCCTAATGAATGTAATGAAATTTATCTAACTCTACCATCCTTCACATAAAAACATGGATGCACAAAGGTTGGAACACACAACATTCAACTACAAGCCACAATGCCTTTACCACTAAACCATACTTACTTTCTAATAGCTTGTCTTTTCACAAAGCCTTTAGCACTAAACAATGCTTACTTTCTAATAGCTTGTCTTCTTTCTTCTTCTAAAATTGAATGATGATGTTTCTATAGATATGTCTCTTTTTTATTTAAGTATTTTTTTCATTACTTATTTGATATAGTTAATATCTATATTTCTTTCCATACTTCTTTGATATCATTAATATTTATCATAATTTAACAATTTCATTAATTTTTTCATTAACAATATTTGTTTCTACCTCTTTTTAGTGTTTTTATATTTTTAACATCATTAACAAGTTATTTGTTATATTAATACAACATTTTTATTTATTTTTATTATTTTACTTTATTGACCATTTTGTCACTTTCTTTTACTAACTCTTTCACTGAACCAACTTCATCAACTCTTTATTAAAGAAATGTGCCTCCTTAATATGTTATTTAGTTCTTCATCATTTTCTCACTTTCTCTTACTAACCTTTTCACCTTTTAACTTATGAACCAACTTTATCAACTCTTTATTAAAGAAATGAGCCTCCTTAATCCGTTTTTTTAAGTTCTTCATAATCCTTCTATAGTTTGTAAATTTCTTACTTATCTTTTTTAAATTTGTCTTTATTTCCAAAAAAATTGTATGAACATTGCTTCTACTCTTAAACAATGGTTACTTAAAAACCTTCAATATTTAGCTTATTAATCATAAAAGTGTTACTATCATAGTTTTGGTTTTTCTCCAACATAATTTAAATCACCTCAAGTAGACTTTCCAATCAAAAGTTGTGTCAATTTTTGTTCAACATACATTTTAAACTCCAATTTGGGGATTGTTCAAAAGGCTAAACTTGCACTTATGTAACCCAAAAATTTCTTGACCTAAGTCTATCACTTTCGGTTCACGAGAGAAA
The DNA here is from genome assembly GCA_001517045.1 of Pseudotsuga menziesii. Lineage (NCBI taxonomy): Eukaryota > Viridiplantae > Streptophyta > Pinopsida > Pinales > Pinaceae > Pseudotsuga > Pseudotsuga menziesii. The sequence continues at coordinate 49,958 of LPNX010172022.1, forward strand.
ACTTGTACAATATGCCATACATCCATTTTCTTTAGATATGATTTTGAAATTTGTATTAGCGAAATCTTGATATGTATTCCATCCAATTCCAAAGGTGACACTCAATTTGAACCTACTAAGATATGACTATTTTACCACAAACACTTGTTTGAGACTAGTTTTAAGGATAAACATAAACCTTAAATTTTAGAACTTCTAGGATTATTTGCTCTCATAGAAAAAGTTTATTAAGAAATTCTTATAATATAATAATAAACTGAGGTAAACACAATGTACAAAATATATGAATGTGCAGCATAACTTCAAATTAGATAATATAGATGAGTTACACAATAACTCCATAAATATGAGGAGAACCTCCTCCAAATAACCCCATTACATTCATCATCCAAATCCTCTCTTCCAGCCTCCATAATGATTATGTTAGCCTACACATATACCTATTCTCACTCATTATGGAAGTGGGATATTATTAGGGTGAATATGATTGCATATGTTTCCATACATTTAAGCTCATGTATTCCTCTCTTCGGGTTGTATCAATCACCATGAAAACCTTAATGGTCTTCATTAAAGTCTAAATCCCAATAAAATATAATCAAATACAAAAATTATCCAACAACAATATTTCTAGTGGATTGAGAATCAACTCTAAAATTATTACACACCTCAAAAGATAATTTAAAGAAATTGAGATCCAAATATCTCACTTCTTAAAATATCAAATGTTAAGATGGAGAAATGCTAAGAATGGGGGTACTAGTACTATTCCAACCTTCTTGTGATTCTCCCCCTTCTTCAACATCATTTTTGGATCGAATGTTGATCAACTAGAAGCCACTTAGGCTGCTAATAACCCCAATAGCACCAATCAAATTTGGTCACTTGTATGGGCTTAACACATGAGAATCTACCATATAATATTATTAAGAATCTAGAAAGATCAAATTCAAATTCAAATTCAAATCTCTTTATTCTTGAAAGTTGAGAAGTTAAGATGTATCTACGGTAAAAATGAAGATACTAGCATTAGGCCAACCCTCACACAACTCTCTTTTTACTTCACCGAAAATTTTGGATGAAAGGAAGAGCAGGTGATAAAAAAGAAATTGAGATCCAAATATCTCACTTCTTAAAATATAAAAATGTTAAGATGGAGATGCTAAGAATGGGTGTACTCGTACTATTCCAACCTTCTTGTGACTCTCCCCCTTCTTCAACATCATTTTTGGATCGAATGTTGATCAACTAGAAGCCACTTAGGCTGCTAATAACCCCAATAACACCATTCAAATTTGGTCACTTGTATGGACTTAATACATGAGAATCTACCATATGCTATTATTAAGAATCTGGAAAGATCAAATTCAAATTCAAATTCAAATCCCTTTATTCTTAAAAGTGGAGAAGTTAAGATGTATCTACTAAATACTAGCACTAGGCCAACCCTCACACAACTCTCTTTTAACTTCACCGAAAATTTTGGATGAAAGGAAGAGCAACCACCAAGGTATCCCTAGACGACTCAATGAGATTGGATCTCAAGACCAATGTGGACATAGCAAATCAGTTTCTACCAATCAAGTTAACCTATTCAGAGCTACGACTCAAGCTATATTTTGAGCTTGGCAAGTGATTCTTTAGAGCTAAACAAATGCTAAGCTCTAACATTTATCTTAAACCTACATTTGAGATCGTTGTTGATTTGAAGAGTCTTGGTTTCGAACAATGGTTATAGGTCTCACACAAAGATGGATGGAACATTCATCTCTCGCATTCCTTCAAAACTCAAAATTAAAATGTGGTAGGGTTCCTTACTAGCTGGCTTGACCTTCATTCTGGTTTTCATTGTCTAAGCTGGCATGTGGTGTGGTTGATGCAACCCTTTATTTTCCTTCGTCGCCCGTTTGTTTGTTGAAGTCATTGGCCCATATTTTCCAAACTGTTCTTCTAGTTACCTGAATACGAACCTTCCCAAGATGGTATACAATTTAATTGGAGCGACTACATTGTTATATTAACACTTCAAAGAGTGCCCATATTTCGTAAACAATGTTGAACATTGTGGCTTTAACTCATTCTCCGTGTTTGTCTTCACTTGGCTAAATATTTGTGGGTTCATATCCCTATAATTTTTGTTATTTTTATACTCAGTAAAACCAAATCCATGAGTCTATCTCTTATTGTAATTAAACCCCAAATTCAGATCTGGTGTATGCTAGTAGCTCATTTGAAAATTTCAATCTATGTCTCGGGTATGAGATTATGTGAAAAAATGACACATGTTTTCTTATTTTGGATGACACTTCTATGGGTAGTATTTGATGGGCATCAATTTTATATATCAAGGAAAAAACATGCTCTTGAAAGAATAAGTGCATGCCATGATTGGACATGAGATAGAGGTTTAGAGAACCATTTTTAATCAATTATCATGTGCATGAACACGATAACATTTTTTTTGGATGTTATTTGAATGAATTAGTAATTTCTTTCCAATCCAACTTTTTTCAGTAGTTTTACATGAGAGAAGAGCTTATATATTTAAGTATTGATGGTTATGATATAGTATATGTAAGAATTATTGATACCGATTTCTAATTTATATAGCATGCATGCAAATTATCCCATTTCATTATACCTTCTTTGTATTGAAGGGTTGAAATGATTAAAATGTCATCATTTATGGTGGTATTAAAATAGACTAGCAGTGAGTAGATTTAGAAGTAATTATGAATTTTGTATGCATGTGGTTTCAAGCAGATGAATAAAATTATTTGTTTCTTTTTAGTGCCTATAGATTCTTTTAAAATAAATGTACATCTACACATGCATATAATGACATAAGCTATGGATTTGAAATTATACTTAAATGTGATGACTTGCTTATTGATTGGGTGAATTATTTTGATTTTAAACTATCATATGGTTGGTATCCCTAAATTCAATAGGATGCCAAAAACTATGGCCATTTCAACAAAGTGACAATATGAATTGATGGTTTCTAAGCATGTTTGTGATCTAGTGTTTGACAGGATGATGTCAAGATTGGTTTCAATAAAAAAAAATTGGTTGCAGGAGGGAAATGTTGGTTGTTTGAAAGTAGGCCAACACAATCTCCAATTTAATAATTGTAATTGTTTTAGTGATGAACTATTTTTTGGATATTTCCAGCATTATATGGGTTTTGGAATCATTTTATTTAGTGTTAAGTATTCTCATTGTTAACATATTCCCCTACTTACCTTATTCACATGAAACCTTCTCCTCTTCACTCATACTAGTATGTTATCATTACTTGTTATTCATGTCACCACGGAGTCAACAGGAGGACAATTAGATCGAATGAATGAGTCAAGCTCTGTTATTGTGGAAACAAACAATACTAAATCAAATAAGAAAACCAATGTAGATAATAACCAAATAGAAATGACTCAAAGCAATAGACAATACCAATCATATCAATATGCAAGTCATAAAATGATAATGGAGAAACCCCAAGGGTGAAAATTCCAATTGTATTAAGATATCATTTTTGGGACATTGGTATCTTAAGTCTATAATCAAACCCTATATCAATGTGTATTGAGTCAAAAGACTCGTTGATATGAACCGAGGCTGAATGAAGGAACCATGAGCAACAAATAGAGCCTTCTCTTTAAAAAATCATCTTAGTGTAATCAAGGACAAGAAAACCTTTCATATGCGGGCTTACACGCATATATACAAATTTGAGGGATGCTTGGGTGCCTGACCATCATGTTTCAATTACAAAGAACAAATTATAACTTGGTTGAGGAGACCAACGATTTTATTTCCATGTATCAACTAGAAGAAGATGAAGGGACACTATTGCCACATCGATAGTCTTGACATGGTGCCCCCTAACTATTTAGAATGTTGGCTGATAGGTGTTTGTGTCATCGAATTCCGTGGGGTGTGTATGATGAACAAATCTTGTAGAAGATTGCATGAGTCATGTTGGTCCTAGGTTTGTTTTGGTTATTGCTTTGGTACCATTTTTTATTATTTTTGGTTGAATTTTGAATGGAACCACGACGGGATGGTCAAGGGAGAGGTCAAGTCCAAAGATCCATGTTAAGATAGAGGAAGTGTAACCTTTTTGATGAATTCCAACCAAAAGGTTGGTTAGTTGGTTATATTTTTATCCACATACATTTATGGGATTGGGTAGTGGGCATAGACTGTAAAAATGGTCAGTAGAGATTATAAATATGTGATGGTTTAGGATTTTTGGGTCAGCCAATTTTGAGAAAAGATTAACTTTTGTATCTATAATGTAATGTTCATGTTGAATATTAAGATGGCTTGAAAGTTATGAGGTCTATTTGCAGGATGTGCGTGCAGATATGATGTAATGGAGATGATGATAAATGTTTGTAGGCTATGTGCAAAGACTTAAAGCATTCGAGATGCGAATCTATCTAATAAATGAACACTTTTGTGTGATTTTTCCCGTCTTGGGTTTCCATACTAAATTATGGTGTCTATTGTCTATGTTGTCTTTGTGTGGTTGTTTTTTGTTATTTTCTAATGCATGAATGCATAACTATGGATGAATAACTAAATGCAATAATACAATATTGGATAATTATAATGTTTTGGGTATGGTTATGTCATAGATATTCCTCTATGTCATTTTCACACTTATTAAATTCTTAGAGATAATTATGTCAATGCTTGGTATGGTGACGATCCCCTTCACCGCTATGGAAACTGTGTTCCTACAATTCCAATAGGTACGTCAGGTGAGACCTCATCTACTCTCCAAGTCTTTTTGGTAGGGATAAAACCCTGTCAAGATGATATATTGGGTTTTGTTGGTATGATGTGGTATGAACCTCTAGGGTTAGTATAAGATTGTGCCAACAAGTCATCTAATTCGATAGATCCACTAATATGTAGTGTTCAATGAGATACTAGATATATTGAACCATAGGGTCAACTGAGTCGATCCAATCTATATCCAACAATGGAGTCAACTGGGATTAGGAACTACTCGTTTGTTCCAGTCAAGTCCATGAATGGTTCAATCCTTCCCCTTAAGTGGAACTGGTCCCCATTTAGTTATTAACCAAATGAGGAAAAATGTGTTCCAATTTGGTGAGAGCATATCACTTTTCTTACAATGGTAGTTGTCCTCCTGGCCACCTAAAACAAGACAATCATTTGCATCCTTGCATAGCGTGCTTGCTATAAGACAATGGTGTCGACGATGAGGAGATTTTGAGCGTCTTGATGTTTATCTCCTAGATCTATTTGAGTTAATTCGATACATTCAAATAGTGGTTGAAAATACAATTGAAGCAAGTCCACATCAAATACTGGATACAAACCTAGGCTTCGTAGAATGTTGAGCTTAAAATATTTCCCCCAATTTTCTCAAGAATGGTGTAAAGATGCTTATCTTAAAGGTTTTAGTTTCATATGTGGACCAATGAATATTTATTTCTTGATATGCAACCATAAATGATCCAAAAGAGGAATACCATGCGCATCATGTTGAGCCTTGGATTTCTCACTATCTCACTACAACATTTCATGTTTATTTTTCTGCATCTTACAAACCCTATCCTTGAACTTGAATATTTTGTTGAATTCTTGTTTTTAATGGTCTATGTCAATTAAACTAGTTTGCCAATTGACTAAGTAGATAGACAATGATGGTTGATATCCATATTAGATTTCAAATGGACTCTTTCCTATGGAGTTGTTTGTTGCTCAATTAGATTTCAAATAAATGAATGTATATATCGAGCCTCTTATTGACGAACTACTAAATCTATGGAATGGAATCACTATCTATGATGTATCTATACCAATACAACAAAGGAAATTTCAATTCCATGCAATGATTGTATGAAAAATACATGATGCCCCAAGGTTAACCCATTTCTGTGGTATGTAATTATAACGTCGACTTTAATAGTATTAAATTTTATGAAGTTGATATATTGTGCATGCATTTGTTTTTAAATAATCCATTCATTTTATATAATTATAATTGACAATGTTAATACATCGACTCTTTATGTAGGTCTTAAAACAAAGGGAAAACTTGCATGTCTAGTTTGTGGTCCTAAGACCAAATCCCATCCTTCAATTTTTTTATGAAAGGAGGTGTTTTATGAGTATAGGCACTTCTTATCTAAGAATCATAGGTATCAAACTACCGAAAAACATCTATTCAATGGGAAGCAAGAGACTGCATTAAAACCATAGAGAATGACACCTTACCTATCGAAGTTGCAATATAATAGAAATCATCAAGGTACGTATAGATCAAATTGTCTATCTATCATCATATATGAAATGTTTTGAATTTTTTTATTGTGTGTTGTTTACTGTAATTGACATTGGTGTCTGTAAATTATTTATAAACTATGATTCATGATGATCGTCATGATCATGAAGGAATTAATGGGCTTCCATGAGAAATGAAAAGTTACCCTAAAAAATTATTAGGTATTCATACTATGAGCGCCTACAAATTGCTCATCTGTGTGATACAATGCATATCAAAAAGAATGTGGCTGAAACATTATGGCGATTATTGGATCTAAGGAGCGACAAAGAAAAATTGTCAAAATTTGGAATGAGATTCAGGAAGCCAATCATGCAATGAAATATGTCATTCAATTATATAGAAATGGATACCAAATTATTATAAACTCACTTCCATGGTCATGAACGGAGTAGCAAATAAATTTTGTAAAAGAAGTCATACAAAAAATTAAATTTCCCATATGATTCTGTTCAAACATGAACAATACCATAACAAGGAAAGATTATTTTGCGGGGGTGAAAACACATGATTGGAATGTATTCATCAAGATAATTATTACGGTATAT